>JAXIVD010000987.1:5000-100000 GCA_036785275.1 Cancer borealis
CACCTACATTAGTCTACCGCTAGCGCTAGCAAAACATGCCACTGAAGACCGTCCTTACCGCTAGCTCGGTGCAGCAAGAATCAGTAGCCAATGCAACTCAAATGGCTGGCCAATCCAGCCATAACCCCAGATCAATCGATATCAGAAGCTAGTGTGACTACGTCTTACGTGGTAAAGATTCGTAAGACGACTCATTTAATATCTAGTTACCTTTATAATGCACTGCACTTTTATGGTGACATTAGGTGGTTATGTTTGGTAGGGTTAGTTTTGGTTAGGCTTCTATAACTGCAGCTCTGGGAAGGTTATGCTAACAGAGCTATTTTTTTCGGTAAATTTTTACATCTTCACCAGAATGGCGTGTGGCTACGAAAAATAATGGCGTCTGCACATTGCATAACACCCTACTTTTAGTCATAGAAAACATTTGATAGCTTCCAAATTAACATAACATATAACTAAATCTAACAAAACCTAACTAAACGTAACGAAACCCAACGTAACCTAGAAAAAAAATCTAATTACGGCTAGGTTGGGTTATATAAGCTTTTTAGAGTTTATCACCAAAAAGTTAGGCATTTCACCTTAATTTTTTTTTTTTTGGATTGCCATATTGTGCCCATATTAGCTTATAATGACGAGCACCGCCTGAAACCTTCACAGATGTGTTGAGTACACTAAGTATAGTATGTCATATTTATATCAATATCGTCCGAGCAGTAGTTATGCAAACTTACCATATTTTGGACAAAACTATTTTTTCTGATAGATTTTGATGTATTTTGAATTAATTTGATTTTTGTTTGTCATGCCATGCAGCCAATTTTTTTTTGCGTGATTTTGTTCATGGTCAATGTAAGTCCTTGGTGGTCAGGGGGCTAAGACAAGGCAAACATACATACATCTTAAATATAATTAAATGTAAACCTCAGATAATCAATGATACTTATAAATTCGAGAATTATTTGTATTATTTGAAGTAATAATTAAATGTATCCATCATGAGACTTATGGTTTAGCTTACAAATTGTAGCACCAACGGACATTAATTATGACTTTCAACCTAAAAACTAGTAGTATTAGTATTTAGTTTTGTACAAGTACTAAGACACTAACAGGTTGTAATGTGTAGCTTTTCAATGACATTAACTATATTTGTTTTCCAAAAATATTCAGAGACAGATCCTGATTGAAAGTTTAAACTTAACTTAAATACATCTTCAATACCACAACCTAAGTGAGGAATATGAGTGTTTTTTAGTTATGTTCATCATGTCTGAAGCATAAAGACATGAATGAGGTATGTCTTACAATATAATATGACCAATTCAAATTGATAAGTAATTTAAAACCAGTACTGGTATATCAGTAATTAGTTTTGTACTCTTAACATTACCTCAATATTCCTCAAATAAGTGGTAAAGCATTTCACAAATTATACATTTATATACAAATTCATTCAAGTATAAGAGGTGTTAGTAGAGGGAGAACTTTAACAAACTGAGTGAGTGTTTAGAAGGGAGGAGTGGAAGCACTTCTACCATGGCACGTAGTATTAATCCTTTCTCCAAATGATCGACAGTCTTGGGGAAAGGCTTCATAATACAACCCGAATACTATAAAGGTTGTATAATTATACCTATAGCCAGGTGCTTTCCACCCCTGGCATAAGGTTTAATGGTACAACCTTTATAGTATTCAGGTTGTACTATGAAGCCTTTCCTCAGGGCTGGCTTTATGGTACAACCCTTAATACTATGGCCCTAAGAGTATAAGGGTCATAATATTAAGCCTTTTCTCCAGGGGTGCCGATCACCTGGCGTAAGGTTTAATATTACAGGCTTGGAGTAAATAAGGAATCCAAGAGTATTAGAAATATCTTATACAAATATTATAAAATATTTGCAAAACATTGACAATTATTTTAATATCACAGCACAGTTGCATGAAGTACTAAGGCAGGTTGTTAATAAGTATTGTAGTTTGTGTGTGTAGAACATGCACACACATTTTCCAAGTAGTACATACAAAGTAGCTTCACTTAAAGTAAACTCTCGAAACTAGAGTTCAAATCACCTGCATGACAAGTTTTTAAAGTACATACAAGTGACACCTAAAGTAAAGTATACATTTATAAAGTCCTTTTAGACACTTATCATAATGGGTTCCAATCTTCTGTTTGCCATGCACTGCTAATCCTATGATTGGTGATTCTATATACTCTAATATAGACTCCAAAACCATAGACTACATTATTAATCTGAATCAGAAAATAATTTGAATAGATGCACCTTATTTACCTTACTAACAAGGCTAACAAAGACGAGGCATTTAACGAAATATAAACTGATTTCCCACCGTTTCTCCACTCAAAGAAAAATATCAGACTTTGTTTCTCACAGAGGCTCCGCTATATCTACTAAAGAATAGAGTAAAGGTACCCGAGATATTTTTTGAAACTAAGGAGCCACTATCAACCACAGCCCACCACTCACAACACTCAGAAGATAAGACAGTGAGTTCAAGGCAGCATGTCCTCTCTAAACTGTCTGTCAAGGTATTGCTTCAGTGACCTGGCTCGTTGAAGGGAAATATTACCCTTCTGATGTATGCATTCTGCTGAGCTGCAAATATAGAAAAAAAATTATAATATGAACGAATGTTTATTTCATGCAGATATTCCATGGGTATAAACATGAATATTGATTTCATACATTTTTTGGGTGAGCAAGTGTGTGTATTCATTAACAAGTATACACAGTAGCATGTAATAGAATGATATCAAGTGTTACCTATTAATAAACTCCTTAACGGATCTGAAGTTCTGTGAGAGGACGACAGCAGCGGGATAGCCAACATTAGGTAAAGTGCGGTAGAATTTGGCCATCTATAACACACATAAGAAAATAAGGAGGTTGCAAGAGGTCAGTTAACCTACACAAGGCAGCTCATGTGCACCTAACACTTACATATTCAACTCGGTTATACATTAACCATTGTGAAATACAGTTATACATTGGTCATTGTAATATAGAGTATTGTGTCCTCAATAAACATAAGAGGCTCATTGCACTTTAGGGAAGTGAAAATTATATTAAATCTGTAATTCTATAACTACCCCACCTAATTATGTCAAACATATAATCAAAAGCTTCATCTTTGAAAAATATAAATACCTGTTCAAAACATAATTGGGAGTAATTAATCTTTTCTAAATTAACTCGACACTGACCAAACTTTTATAACTCATCATTTTCTGTACAACTATTACTACATACCTGTTGTCTTTTTGCATTGATTGGAGGTTCAGTTGATATCTTGAATCCCTTTGTTTTCTCTTGTAAAAGCAGCTGCCATAACAAGCCCGATGTTTCTTCTGCAACAAACAAAAAGGTACAACACAAATAAAAAAAAACTTCCACATTACATAACAATACAAACAGCAAAAAGACCTAAAAGTTGACCTACACAAGACAGCTCCTGTGCATTTAATATACCTAACATTCTCTTCATCCATTAAAACATCAAACCTTTTCTTAAAAAATATATATCTACCACATACAGAAACACACATACTATAATGCAAGGTAGTTAATGGTACAGGTTGACTATCAATAATCCAGTTCCATCAGTTTGCTGGCATGAATTTTGGAGCGCAGCTTCAAATTTCGTAAATTCGGCAGTCTTCAGGTCCCCATGGTTGCTAGATTACTGATGGACAACCTTTACTTAATTAAAACCTCACCTTGATCCTTGGAGTAGAGCACCTTGAGTGATGTAATTTGAGCACATGCACTCACAATGGTATCCAAGTAGCGGGAGCGTTGCATGGATTGTGTTGGACTTCCCTTTCCTGCCTCTCCCTCAACTATAAGGACAGAACGCTCGTACAGCTCCATCATCCCCTGAACCCTCTGCATCAGTCGGCTTCTATGCTGACCACTACTGAACTCTGCGGACAAAATACAGTACTCTAAATACACTACTGAACTCTGCAGACAAAATACAGTACTCTAAATACACTACTGAACTCTGAGGACAAAATACAGTACTCTAAATACACTACTGAACTCTGTGGACAAAATACAGTACTCTAAATACACTACTGAACTCTGCAGACAAAATACAGTACTCTAAATACACTACTGAACTCTGCAGACAAAATACAGTACTCTAAATACACTACTGAACTCTGCAGAGAAAATACAGTACTCTAAATACACTACTGAACTCTGCAGAGAAAATACAGTACTCTAAATACCCTACTGAACTCTGAGGACAAAATACAGTACTCTAAATACACTACTGAACTCTGAGGACAAAATACAGTACTTTAAATACACTACTGAACTCTGCAGACAAAATACAGTACTCTAAATACACTACTGAACTCTGCAGACAAAATACAGTACTCTAAATACACTACTGAACTCTGAGGACAAAATACAGTACTCTAAATACACTACTGAACTCTGAGGACAAAATACAGTACTCTAAATACACTACTGAACTCTGCAGACAAAATATAGTACTCTAAATACACTACTGAACTCTGAGGACAAAATACAGTACTCTAAATACACTACTGAACTCTGAGGACAAAATACAGTACTCTAAATACACTACTGAACTCTGAGGACAAAATACAGTACTCTAAATACACTACTGAATTCTGTGGACAAAATACAGTACTCTAAATACACTACTGAACCCTGAGGACAGTACACAAAATACAGTACTGGAAATATATTACTCAAAATACACTACACAAAATACAGTACTCAAAATATACTACTGAAAATACAGTACACAAAATACACTACTGAACTCTGATGACAGTACACAAAATACATGAATTACATTACATTCCAACACCATTAAATTTTCTCTTTCCATTTACACTGCACTAAATTAATTCACTTGCTCTATAAATATAAATACTTCAAGTCTACAAACATTTACTGGTTAGCTAATATAAAATTTTTTACAAAGCAAACTCGTTCAATTCATACCAGTAAAAGGCAGCCGGATGACAGCCATGCGCGTCGAGATAGCATAGTGTGCGTGTGTGAGGTGGACGACAGCTGTGTGTGCGCCGTAATGAAGCCTAAGTCTGGACAGTACATTCCCTGCACTCCTTACTTCAGTACTGTTAACCAGGATTCCAACATCTTCCTGAAACACAAACACACACATGAATTATTACCATATAGAAAAAAGGTCTTTGTTTAACCATTACTTTAATAAACCATAAACCTAAAAACACACATCAATTATTACCATATAGAAAAAAGGTCTTTATTTAAACATATCTTTAATAAGTCACAACATACCTGAGGTTTGCCGAGGTTCACTGCAGATTGGTTTTCACAGAAGCTTGTATTGGATGAAGAACCCGGACCAACAAAGAAACAATTGGAAGACGTATTAAGTTGAGAACATCCAGGCAATGTAGACTGATGATGACCTGGGACTGAAGAAACAGGACTGGTTGGTGTGGCGGAATTGATGGACCTATCCAATGTTCCATCCAAACTATTGCTTGCTCCTCCTCTTGCTCCTCCTCCTCCTCCTTCTCCTCCTCCTCCTCCTCCTCCTCCTCCTCCTCCTCCTCCTCTCCTCCTCCTCCTCCTTCTCTCCTCCTCCTCCTCCTCCTCCTCCTCCTCCTCCTCCTCCTCCTCCTCCTCCTCCTCCTCCTCCTCCTCCTCCTCCTCCTCCTCCTCCTCCTCCTCCACCTCCACCTCCACCTCCACCTCCACCTCCACCTCCACCTCCACCTCCACCTCCACCTCCACCTCCATCTCCACCTCCTCCTCCTCCTCCACTAGTATTAATCTCTTGGTTCTCTCCACTTCTTCTCAAACTCTGTGTTGCCTGTTTGTTATTCTCTAAACTTGCATCCTTGTTTCTTACTGGTAATTTCTTGATAATTTCTATATTTTGTTGAGGTCTCAGGTTGTTGTTAGAGCAGCTTGGTGTGTTGGGTGATTCTACTTTCTCGATTATTTCCACGTCTTGGTGAGTTTTCATGAGGTTGTTTTTGTTGGTATTTATGACTGTGTTTCTCGCCTTGCTTCCTAAACCCAAATCTTTGACTTTAGGTGAAGGGAACTTAGTTTTTTCCGTTTTTTCCATCACACTTGAGGATTTTTCTTTAGATTTAATATGTTTTTGATTATTTCCTGAGTCTTCTTCTCTTGCTGTTTCCTCTTCACTACTGGATTCATCGAGTATTATTCTCTTTCTTTTGGCTTTATTTCCCACGGCAGAAGCTTGGGTTTTCTTGGCTTTTCCTTGGTCTTGTAGAGCCTTGAAAAAAATTAAATTGTGATGTGCAAACCTGTTGTGATTAATGGCAGAAATAATAATAAAAATAACAGTATTATCACAACAAATTAGACTTAAACACGAGAGAGAGAGAGAGAGAGAGAGAGAGAGAGAGAGAGAGAGAGAGAGAGAGAGAGAGAGAGAGAGAGAGAGAGAGAGAGAGAGAGAGAGAGAGAGAGAGAGAGAGAGAGAGAATGAAGTTAAATTTACGTGGAAAACACACAATATTCATTTGCAAAAACACAAAACACACTAAACTAACCCCACCTCGTCCTCCTCCCTCCCTTATCCTTACCTGGTTAATAATCCTCCTCCTCCTCCCCTCCACCTTACCTGGTTAATAATTGGGTCCTCTGCTAACATGGCGTCTCCCACATACTCCGTCTCATACTCCACAAAGCTGTTATCCACCACAAAACTGTCCTCTTCCTCCTCATCCACCTTAAAACAACAACACATATGTAACACACTAAATAAACACCTGGAAATGGGTACAAGCTAGAAAAACTTAGATTCAGGACAGACCTAGGTAGATATTGGTTCACTAACAGAGTGGTGAATGATTGGAATAGGCTGGGTAGACATGTAGTAAGTGGTGAGTCAATAGGTAGCTTTAAAAGACAGTTGGATCAGAGTATGGATAGGGATGATAGGTGGGATGGGTAAATATTGGATTATTCCAAGGGTGGGGGACAAGGAACTGCCTTGTGTAGGTCATCAACTGGCCTCTTGCAGTCTCCTCAATTCTTATGCTCTTATGTTATCCTAAAAGTTTCATGATGGCACAAGAAATGTAACACCATCAAACTCATTCCACTATTTCTTTTGTAATATTAATGGTAATAAATAAAAACTATTCCTTAATCTTATGTTCTTAATTTTGTGTTTATATATATATATATATATATATATATATATATATATATATATATATATATATATATATATATATATATATATATATATATACATTGAACCTTTATGATAGTAAGTGATTCTTACCTCACTGGTGTCTGAGTCTTGGATGTACTTGTGAGGTTGGACAAAATTGAGGCGAGGTTTTGGCCTCATAGGACTTATCACTGACCTCAGGTACATGGCTTTCATGCTGTGGAGGGAAGAATACTTGCATGTAACTAGGAGGAGGAGGAGGAGGAGGAGGAGGAGGAGGAGGAGGAGGAGGAGGAGGAGGAGGAGGAGGAGGAGGAGGAGGAGGAGGAGGAGGAGGAGGAGGACGAGGACGAGGAGGAGGAGGAGGAGGAGGAGGAGGAGGAGGAGGAGGAGATGAAGTACAAGAGCAGACCACAATTAGGTTTGCATATAACTGTCCTTTAGATGTAATGGCGTTCTGGTGATGCTTGTGTAATTATAACCTAAGTCTCAGCTTGAAATATTGAGCACAAGTCTCCACACACTGGTAGAGGAAAGTGATTTAAAAGATTATATTAAAGAACTAATACAAAGTGATTTTAAAAGATTGTATTAATGAGCTAATAATATAATCATTCATTCCAAAGCCATGTGAAGATATACCAAACTAAACAGAATTAATTGAGTAACGATACAAAAAGAATCACAAGAATATGAACTGATACTCTTACTAAGGCTGCTTCTAATAGGGGCCAGTCTGTTGTATGCTTCAGTTACTTGCATTACAGACACTTTATATGTAAGGGTACAGGAGCCCCTCAACTCTTACTCTTACTCTTACTCAAGACTTACTCATGATTCTCGTCCTGTGAGAGGTAAGTTTGGTCATCCACAAAGCTCTGGTCAAATACATCTAAATTTTCTTCCGCCTCGTCACTTGACACCAAAACATCGTCCTGGGTAAGTTCTGCTTCATCGTCAAAGTAGTCAAACTAAGGGAAGTAGAAAAGTTCTGGTAAGTTCAAATGGATAGAAGTTGTAAGTATTCATGTTCAAACCTAACTTAATCCAACCTAAGTTAATATTACTGCCTATAGCATCATCCTCTCTTAGCACTCCCCTTCAAGTTGTTAGTATTCATGTTAAAATCTAACTTAATTTAAGCTAACCAAATCTAACTTAACCTAACTTAATATTACTTCCTTCATTATCTTCAACCCCTCAAAGTTGTTAGTATTTATGTTAAAACGACAGTACCATTTTAGTTTTTTTTCTTCTGCCTTTATAAAGTACAGATTATTTCAAGAGGAAAATATCAACATAATTTGTGAACTAAATTAATTTTACACTCAGGAAGCTATTATATTTTTTTTGCCGAATCAAGTTCACATTAAAATCTTTAAAAAATACATAAATCACCAAATAACATACATTTCTTAGTTAAAATACAAATACAAACCTTGTTTTTCTTCTTCATTTCATTGTTTTGCTTGTGATGTTTTGGCCGAGGTGGAGCAAACGTCTGAACAAAGTCTTCATCCTCAAAATCATCATCATTAAATTCATACTTAGGTGATGTTGTGGCGTTCATATTAACTGCATTCGTTCTATTACTTCCTGATGTTGTTGATGTCTTGGAAATGTTCTCTGAGTCTGTGTTGATGATCGAGTCTTCACAGTCCGATTCCACTACATTGTAACCTTTATGTTTCCTTGTAACGAGAAATTGAGTTAAATCTTGTGTTGGGGAGGTTAAATGACTCTTTGGGGAGATTAATTGACTCTTGGGGGAAATTAATTGACTTTTTGGGGAGGTTTTTTGACTCTTTTCCTTATTAACTTGTTTATTACTTAATGGAAGTCTTGTAAAGGACTGATTTTTCCTTCCTTCCTGTGTTCTATTAAACAGATCCTCATCCTTGTCAAAGAATGTGTCCGAAAGACTTGAAGTTTTGTCACTTTTACCAATTTTCACGTCATTCTCATCGGGTATTTCTAGAAGTTCAAAGTTAATATCTGCCAAGAGTGATTCTGACAATTCTTCAACCTCCTCTTTCTCATGGTTGGAAAGAGACACGTGCTTCTCCTTAAGGTTATGTAGAAGAGTCGTTTTGTGTTCAATTCTCGGGTTACTTTTAGTCGATAGTTTTGACATTTTGCTAAGAGACAACCCTGAGCCATTACAATTTCCTGTAGACTTTGTATTTAACTTAAGAGTTGAGTTGTAGTGACTGTTCTTACTCAGGTTGACGCTACACTTTCCTGCCATTTCATCGGCTGCATAACTCTTATTTTTGTGCATATTTTGTGAGTGAATCTGTGAAGGTTTTGTCGTTGCGTTGGTTGTAGGAGTAAATTGTGTGCTGTGACCTTCGTTCATGTAGCGAATAACCTGTGTTACGCTCACTCCAAAACTACTACTGTCTTGTATGTGTGTTGGTTCAGTTTCAAACTCTGTCATGTTTTCAAAGAGTGAACAATCCTCCATCATATCCGGTGAACTGTTGTTGTCAGTGGATTTTTCAGTGTCTTTCGAGTCTATTTCAGTGACTTTCAATATATTTTGTTGACTTGTTCCTGCTGCATTCACCTTTCCTTTCATTTGAATGTGTTTCTTTGGATTCCATGATGATTGAAGTGAATTTTTGATAGAGTATGAAGTGTTAGCGTAACTTTCCCCTTTATTAGACACATTCCCTTCCATTCTCTCACCATCACTATTTTGACTTAAGTTGAGGTTTTCAAAATGGAAACTGGAATTATTTCTGCTTGAAGGAGGTTCAATATCTACTACTGTATTGAATTTTACAGTACGTGTACTTTTCTGAATTACAGACTTATTACACTCATGAGGAATTTCATCATCATTATATCCATCATTTAATGCATTCTGAGACTCTTTTTCTCTTCTTTTCACATGCAAATTACTGGCACTAAGTTTATCTTTTTGTATGGGAGAAATTTTTGCAGTAGGTCTTAACTCTGGCTCTTCCGGCTTAGCAAATATACTTAACTTAGCCTTGAATCTGTTCCTGTTGTTTAGTTGTTGGTCCGGCAGTTTGTCAGCTTCTCTGTGACATTTATTTCTTCTAGGTAAGCCGTCAGTGTTATTCCTCGGTATGGGAGAAATATCTTCACTTGTAAATCCATGAGCAAACTTTTTCAGCAAGCTTTTTGAAACGGTTTTGGGTGTTGAGGCACAATGTAATGAGGTGTTTCTACTAATGACTGGAGATGTGTCATAAACTAATTGCCCATCACCTTTGGGAGTGGATAGAATGTTATAATTACCATCAGTATCGCTAATGACCTTGTTTTTGGTGGATTGAGATTTACTCATTACTGGAGAACCTTCGACGCTGAGTAATGATGATGGGATGAACTCTAATTGTTGTTGTTGTTCATCATCAATATCTATGCCCTCAATATAGTTATCAATAGTGTTGTTATTCACACTTTTGTTCTTCGTTCTCGAGTCTCCTTCCGTCAAAGTGTGCTCAAATATATCCTTAGAGTGTGATGACACGTTTGATTTCTGTGTCGCTTTCAGCCTTTTCTTGAAGATTTTATTTATGCATTTATATCTGAATTCTAATACTTCTGATGGATTTGCAGGCTCTATCATCATTCGATCCTCCTCCTCTTCATCATCATCATCATCATCATCATGTGTCTGGGGAGGCGTATCAACACTAAATGATGATGACAGATCTTCCGTCGTCATTGAGGAGAAAAACAGCAATTTACTTCCACTGCTGTCTTGTCCCTTATCTTGAGTTTCCTTTGTTAGGTTGTGGTGAAGGCTGTTGTTGTTGCTTTTACTTTGCCTGTCTGTTTGTCTATCATTCTCAATTGCCGGCGAGTTGTTTAATATATATAAATCTTCATCATTGTCGGAAATATTAATATAATCATTAGTTTCATTTCTGGTCATAATGGTGTTTTTAGTGGATTTTTTTACACCTGATTTCTTGGATTTCATGATGTGTTTCTTTGCAATTTGTTCTGATTTATCAATAATTTTTTGTGGATAATCTTTAGTATTTTGTGGATCATCATTATTTTTTGGTGGATTATCATCTTTAGTTTTTCTTTGTGATTGCGTCTGTGACATTTTCTTGAACATGTCAGTGATGAGAGAATGCTGGACACACTTTGGCTTCTTTCTTGGGCTTGAGGTGTTATTTTCCTGTCTTTTCCTCTTCTTGTCTTTTCCTTCTTTATTGGAAGCGACAGGATGGTTTAGATTATGTGACTTTTTGGACTCAAGACTAAGCTGGCCGTAATCTTTATTTTCCTCGTCTGTTGGGAAAATAATAACCGGAATGTGTAAAATTGTATCTTAGTTTAGTGGAATTAAAAGAAAATAATAATAGAAAAGAATAAATTAAGTATGAATAAAGTCAAAGTAACTAGATTGCATCAAAATCTATCTCAGTTTATAGTGGAATCAAAGAAAATATCATTAGAAAAGAATAAATTAAGTATGAATATAACATCATTATCAACATCATATCATTATATTACCTTCTATATAAGCCTTATCGAGATAGGTTGCCATTTCCACACCATATGGATCCTGCCCTGGTTCAATATAGCTTTGGTGATTCATGAAGTTAGAGAGTTGAATTAAGTTTGAGGTGCGAGGGGAGTGGCCGACAAAGAAGGTTGGCTGCGGTGTGGTCTGCCAGCTTTGGTATTGGCTGAAGTTAATGTGCTTCTCAAGATTAAATTCTTTCTTGGAGGCTGTGGAGACGAGAACAGAAAAAAAAAAGATAAAATAAAATAAATAATAATAATGATAAACTCTTTCTTGGAGGCTGATTGGACAAGAAATTATAAGTTAGAAAAAATAAGTCAATATATAAAATAAAATAAATAAATATGATGATAATAATAATAATAATATTAATCTCATTCGTGGTCTTTCTTTCACAATAAAATAAATAATCTAATATATAATCGTCAAATTCTGTGTGTGTGAATGCTTGTGGGAACGAGTAATCATGAGTTGAAATAAATAAAGAAATAAAGAAATGAATAAACAAAATAAATAATAATAATAATCTCATCCTTGCATGCTGAGGAAAGGAGAAACTACAAATACGAACTTCACTCAACTCACCACTCACAACAACACACATACTAACTCATAATAAAGTACAATGTGTTTCGTGTCTCCACTTACTTACCATTTAGACACATGAGGGAGGGAGGAAGCACAGTTTTCACTTCCTCCTCAAGCACTGTATTCTTCCTCACCCATTGCCACTCTTCGGGGGACAAGAGAGATGCTTTTGATGCTTTCTGTAACATTAAAAACACAACTATTATTCAACTCCATTTGTTGCAGCATAAACTCACTGTATTCCTGGCTTTCTCAGACTAATAGGTAAGTTTCAATTTATTTATTCATGTAATTGTATGGTGTTAATACTCTCATTCTTCTTCCTCTCATATACTCATACACACATTCACCTCACTCTCTCTCATTCTCCTTTCTTTAACGTTCTCCAGCACTGTTCTACCTGGAGGTCATTCTCTTGAACCTATCACCTCTACTACACTCATACACACACTCATCTCTCTCCCGCATACTTTCCATGGTACAAATCTTCAGCACCAGTACTTACCTTAAAGGAGGAGGATGAGCCTGCCTTGGACATCATAGAGGATATAGAAGCCTTGATCCTGGGAGAACCTTTCTTAATCTTGGTGTTACTCTGCCAAGCATCCAACTTCATGTGCAGTTTAAGGCAGGTGGGTGATAGGCCTGAAATACACACAGATAAAAAGGTACTTACTGTACTATCTATATTATCACACAAAACCACTATGACATCCAAGTTTCCACAGTTTACCTTCCCCAGGTTTCCCTAAGTACCCATTTACCTACCAATCCGTCTGGAAGGATGAACAGCTGGGTGAGCTGTGCGCCGACTGCTCTCGTCTGGGATCAAACTCGGGCCAGCGGATTCCTAGTGAGACATGCTAACCACTGCACCACTGAGGCGTGTACAAAGCCTGAGACTCACCTTTAGGCACCATGCGAGGGCTGGTGTGATACAAGTAACGGGATAACTTGTCGTTTGCCAGTGCATTGTTGATTGTCTTCTTCTGGTACTGACTTGCGTTGTAAGTCTAAAAGATAAGATAAATAATAAGATAAATAAAGATTGCAGGTTCTGTTTTGATTTAATTTCACAGTAGATAAGTTATAATTCTTTCTAACTTTGTTTTACCAAGTTGTAACAATGTCAATCAATGGGTGACATCAAAATCCAAATTGGGTCACTTATCAAAACTCAAAATAACAAGCCTATAATTTTTTTTTTTTTTTTTTGTGTGTTTTTCTTACCCTCACATCCTTAGTGTACTATCACCCACCTGTTCTTCCTTCCCCTTGGTCACCAGCACCATTATCTTGCCTTCCCGTTTCCTTCCCGTCCGGCCCATCCGCTGCACCAGTCTGATCGGGGACTTGGGGGCATCGTAACATACTATCAAGTCCACGTCTCCAATGTCCAACCCTGGATGCAAGAAAAAAAGTTGATATAAATTTTTTCTCCAATGTCTAACCCTGAATGGAAGGTAAGAAGTTTATATTAATAATAACTTTTTTTTTTAAACTATTTTCATACTTTGTAGACATATATATTATCCATCCAAGTCGCCATAGGTATATTTATTAGCTATCCATCTTAATTGCGATCAGAGTATGTTAAGAACTAAAACACAACATATCATTAAATTTCATAATCATTAACTTTCTTTCTTTCTTTTTCTCACCTTCCTCTCCAACACACGTAGAAACTAATGTGTTGTAACCCCCTTCACGAAACTTCCTGACAACCTGATGAAGAAAAGATTAATGTTTTATTAAGATATACTAAGATTCAATATTATTTTATATCAATCGTTGCCGAAAATCTATTCCCTCCCCTTCCTCCTCCCTTCACCTGCTCTTTCTTCCCTTCACCTCCCCTTCGTCCTCCCTTCCCCTTCCCTTCACTTACCTCGAGCTGTTTCTTCTGAGTGAGTCCTTGCCCATTCTGGCCGGCTCTTTTATGTCCGATGAAACTCATGGCTTTCACTATTGGGTGATGCTGTTGTAACATCTCCGTAATCTCCATCACACTCTCCCGATACTGATCAAGAAACAAAGAATAAAATAATAAATAAATATATAAATAATAAAAAATAAATAAATAAATAAACAAAATCAAAATCTTCCTTTACCTGTGAGAATATCATGATCCTTGTTGATGTTCCTTCACTGGTGTACTTTTGGTGATGTTGAAGGACAATTTGAAGGAGTTGTGTCATTTTGGGATGACTGATCACAAGGGGTGTTGGAGGGGAGTCTTCAGAGGTGCCAGGACACCCAGCCTGTTAACATGGGAAGCAAGGTTAGGTTAGTTTTAATTCATTATTACTTCACTTTATATATATATATATATATATATATATATATATATATATATATATATATATATATATATATATATATATATATATATATATATATATATATATAATGATAACCAACTATATGCTGCCTATGCCTTCAGGTGAAATAAAATTATCATCATTATATACCTGCCATAAAAGCACCAATTTTTTTTTTATATACATTAAAAGGGTACTGGCAAAACAAAAACAATTTTTTTTTTTTTAAATCTCGCTTGTCACCAGACCCTGCAAAGAGGACAGCAGGAAAAATAGAAGCAAGGGTTGGAGATCCATTTTAGTATGAAAGGTGTCTTGACACTCCTCTTTAAATTACATTCTTAGTTTATAATCAAGATACTAAAGGAAATAGAAGATATGATTAGTATAACTATAGAAAAATGATATTACTATAGTAAAAAATGAAGTGAAGTGGATGTTGTTAGGTTAAGTATCTAACACATGAATCTATCTATTTATAAACTGATAAGGTCTGCTTCTGTTTGACATTAAGAGTAAAGATATGGAACATTTTATACTTTTAACTTACCAAAGAACGTGGCGAGTGATCAATTAAAAGAATAAAGATATAAAAAACTTTACACTTTTACTTACTGTAGAGAGTGGTGAGTTATCCTTAAAGGAGTGTGATGCGCTTGGATTCGTATCAAACTTTGCACAAACTTCCTTCATGATGGACTGAAATAATTTGTTGTTACCCAGTTCATTGCGTGCATAGTAGTTACCCTTTTCACGACTCAGCGTTTCTGTTCAAAAAGAAAAAAATAACATACAAACATTAAAGTCATTTCTAATATTTTTTGTTTTGTTTTCATGGTGTCATTTAAATATTTCTAAAAACATAATTAATTCTTAGATCATATTTATCTTGTAGTTCATCATTAAGACGTGTGTGTGTGTGTGTGTGTGTGTGTGTGTGTGTGTGTGTGTGTGTGTGTGTGTGTGTGTGTGTGTGTATGTGCGTGTGCGTGCGTGCGTGCGTGCGTGCGTGTGTGTATTTACCTAGTTGTGGTTTATGGGAGGGGAGTAATCTCATATTGTCCTGTCTTTATATCTTACTTTATCCAACTTGGCTTTAAAGCTGTGTGCTGTGTGCTGTGTACTGTGTACGTTTACAATATCTCCACTTAATTCATTCCAGGTGTCGACTACTCTGTGCGGAAAACTGTACTTCTTTACGTCCCTGATACAACGCTCCTTCTTCAGCCTCTTTCCATGTCCCCTTGTACTTCTGGCCTCCAAATTTAACAACTCTCCATCAATTCTATCCAGGTTGTTCACCATTTTATAAACTCCTATCAAGTCCCCTCTCTCTCTCCTACTCTCAAGCGTAGGAAGTTCCAGTTTCCTCAATCTTTCTTCATATGTCAACTCTCAATTCCAGTACCATCTTGGTGGCTGCCCTTTGCACCCTCTCCAATTTTCTACTATTTTTCTTTGTGTGAGGGGACCATACAATCGCCGCATACTCCAATCTCGGTCTAATCATAGCGGTAATCAGTTTTCTCATCATATCGGCATCCAAGTACGAAAAAGCCATTTTGATTCTCCTTAGCAGACTACTCACTTCTCCTGTAATTTAATCTATATGTCTATCCAGGATTAAACTCCACGTAATAGTCACCCCCAAATCCACCTCCTCCTTCGACTTTTTCAAACTAACATTTTCCATTTTGTAATTATAGTTCACTCTCCTTTTGCTTTTGCCAAATTCTATGACTTTGCACTTACTCAAATTAAATTCCATTTGCCACTTTTCACTCTATCTACCAATCTTATCAAGATTCTCTTGCAATTTCTCACAATCTCTCATATTCTGCACTTTCCTCACCAATTTGGCGTCATCGGCAAACAAGTTGATATGACTGTCGACTCCTTCAACCATGTCATTTACGTATATACCAAACATGATAGGTCCCAGCACTGACCCTTGGGGTACTCCACTAGTAACTTTCAACCAGGAAGAATTATTATTCCTTATTACCATTCTCATTTCCCTCTCATGAAGATAATCCTTCATCCATTCCAACAATCGTCCTCCAATTCCTCCATACCTCCCTATCTTCCATAACAGTCTCTTATGTGGTACCTTGTCAAAGGCCTTCTTCAAATCCAGGTAGACCCCCATCCATCCAACCATCTCTCTCTTATACAACATCTATGACCCTTAAATAAAAAGACAACAAATTTGAGGAACATGACCTCCCTCTCCTGAATCCTAACTGGCATCTTGTCAACACATCATTTCTCTCCAGATATTCCATCCAAGTATTCTTTATAATGTTCTCACATATTTTTCCTATTACACTCGTCAAGGACACTGGTCTATAATTCAATGAATCCTCTCGACTTCCACCCTTGTAAATTGGTACAATATTTGCTCTTTTCCAATCCTTTGGCACTTTCCCCTTCATCAACGACAACCTCACCAGACTATAAACTTTATCCACCAACTCATTTCTACATTCTTTCAGAGTCCAATTTGAAATTCCATCTGGATCAGCCGCCTTATTTACATCCAAATTTTCCATCAATTTCATAACTTCCTCCTAACTTACTTCTATTCTTCTCAACTGGTTTCCGGTCAACTCCTCATCTGCCAAGTCAAAGTCGTCCTCTTCGATAAATACTGTTTGAAACCTTTCATTCATCACCTCCGCCATTTCTTGTACCTCATCATATTTTCTTCCATCAACCTTCAATCCAGTTATACCTTCACTTTTCTTCATTTTTCCGTTAACATGTCTATAAAATAATCTTGAGTCACTCCTACATTTTTCCATAATGTCATCATAATTTTGTTTTTCTGTCCTCAAAATCCTTACACATTCATTTCTAGCTTCCACATAACGTCTCCATGCAGTTTCCGTCTCTATTTTCCTCCATCTATTCCATTCACTCACCTTGCACTTACTAGCCCTGTCACACTTAACATTGTACCATTCTTTACCCTTTTTCAAATTTATTCCCCCTCTAGGAACATACCTGTCCACTGCGATATTGTATATCTTGACAAACTCATCCCATTTCACTTGTACATTATCTGCTTCCTCAAAACAACTCCAATTTACACTTTCAAAGTATTTCCTAATTTCTACGAAGTTTGCTTTGTAATATCTATATCTTTCCGCTTTGTACTCCTCATTTGTTCTTAAAGATTCCATACTGAGACCTATTTCAATTAGCACATGATCACTTTTGCCTACAGGGCATTCATAATTTATTGTTCCTATAGCTTCTGCATCACTGGTAAACAGCAAATGTGTGTGTGAGTGTGTGTGTGTGTGTGTGTGTGTGTGTGTGTGTGTGTGTGTGTGTGTGTGTGTGTGTGTGTGTGTGTGTACTATCTTTCCATCAAATAAAAATCAACTCAACTAGAATAGGAATATAAAACAAAACTACCCTTTAAAAACCTGTAAAAAGATCTAATGCAATGCTACAATAATAATAATAATAATAATAATAATAACAATAATAATAATAATAATGATAATAATAATAATAATAATAACCACTGTAATTCATCACCAAAAATAGAATAGAAACAATACCTTTTAAAAACCTGTAGAAAGACCTGATCCCGTGCTGTAACATCAGCTCAAATGCGTGGTAGAGAGTCATGCAGAGAGCAAATGTTCCTTCCACCACACCAAACTTGCTCCTCGGTAGACCGGTGGGCGGGTTCTGACGGAAACATTCTCGGGACTTCAAGATCTGTGAGAAGAAATTAACCCAAGATGAATGTAAGGTAAAGGAAGGGATAGGAATTCAAGCAAAGGTATGGGAGATAAAGGGAAGGTGAGTAAAAACACAAAACAAAACATCATAACAGTGATAATAGTAATAAAAAGTAAAAATAAAAGAAATTTCAGAATGGTGGATGAATTTTGTTAAGTATGTTCAGATGAGTTACAATTGTAGGTATTTTCCCATTCTACGATATACTATATTACTTACCTGGAATTTTGATAATGTAGTTTCATCTCTAGTATACAAAACATTCAGTTCCCTCAATTTGCTGACATACACTCGAAGAACCTGAAAAAGCGTAAAAAATGCATCTCAAATTTCAATATTCACTCATTCTCCGATACTCACAGATTATACTTTTGTGTCTCCAGCTTTTTGAAGAATATCTTTACACTATTCTATACCTTTTCTAGCATACACTAAAGTTTACATCCATGCTCATAATGCCTTGCTTAAATTTTTTCTTTCATCTTTCCCCAAACAATGAAGGGAATCAAATAAAACTTAACAAACTAAAGTATTAATTAAAAATAAAAACAGAACAGTAACAGCACAAAGCAGAACATGAAGGTATATAGGATCAAGAATCTCTACTCACATTATATTTTTCACATATCAATTCATTTCCGTCTTCAGTTTTTTTCAGATTCATCTTTTCTTTATTAATTATATTAATTTGAATGACACGTAATTCTTTTTAATCTCTACTTACTACGGTACAGTACAGGACATACATATACCTTTTGATACCTCTCCTTAAGGCTGGTTAGCTCTGCCCCAAGTTCCACCACAACTTTCTCAATACTGCGCTGGAATGTGTACTCTTGTATGTCCGGACTGTCCTCACTCCGGAGTTCCATGTGTGATATGTAGAGGTTGCGGATCACCTGCAAAATATTAGTATTAGTATAAACATAAGAATATAAGAAATGAGGAGACTGCAAGAGGCCAGTTAATGACCTACATGAGGCAGCTCCTTGTCCCCCACCCTTGGAATAATCCAATATTTAGCCATCCCACCTGTCATCCCTATCCATACTCTGATCCAACCGTGTAGCAGCGACACTCCTACATTCTCTAACATTCCAACACACCCAGCAGCTGAGCCTATAATTGCTTCCCTGGGAATGACGGCCGGAGTAGAGGGGTAGAGATTAACCCCTTGACCTCGCCTCACCTGTGACCGCGAGGCCAATATATACAGCCACACACACACACAGACTCACTCAGTCTCAGTCAGCGGTCCACCACAAGTCTACCACGACACCACAGCTCATGCAGGGGAGCCAAGCCTCGTGGCTCCCCTCACACATCACTCATCATTTCTCTTCAATGTACAGCAACCTGTGTATCAATCAACTCTGCAACAATAAACCACAAAAACCAAAGGCCGGTGTTGTTCTAATCCTTATGTAGTCAACATATCCTCCACTACAACCATCTTTAAAAGCTACCTATTGACTCAGCACTTACTACCTGTCTACCCAGTCTATTCCAATCATTCACGACTCTGTTAGTGAACCAATAGTTACTACTTTCTGCCTTATCTCCTTTATTGAATATAGGAACTACATTTGCCTGCCTCCATAGCCTAGGAACTACTCTTGTGTCTAGGGTATCAAGTATAAGTATTAGTATTACTATTCTTGCACCAGTATATAAAGCAATGATAATAATGTTTAGAGTATCTTAAACAACCTCACCTTTCGCATATCCATATTCAAAAGAAAGAACCAGAGAGAGAGAGAGAGAGAGAGAGAGAGAGAGAGAGAGAGAGAGAGAGAGAGAGAGAGAGAGAGAGAGAGAGAGAGAGAGAGAGATAAGTTTCCTCACCTGCTTCACCGCCATTAAATCGTAGCCTGGGGTTGCCGAGAGAGCCAGAATGCGGAAATCATGTCTGTGCTCCTTCAGCGCATTGACAACCTGAAAGAAAGAAAACAAGAAGTAAGTAACTACCTCATAAAACCTAAAGGAAAACAAAGGAGTAACTAACTACCTCATAAAAAAAACTTCCAGCAATTAATAGCTAGTTCAAGTGTATGAAAATTTGACAAGACAAGAATACTTAACAAACACTTTATTTTAGCAGTGTCACAATGAACAACACAGGTTAGGTTAGGTTAGGTTAAGTTAAATTAAGTTAAGTTAAATTAAGTTGTGTTAGGTTAGGCATACTATCTCCTATAATCATTCTCCCCACCTGGCAGTAGGCATGGTTCCCCGTTGCCCTGTGAGCCTCGTCCAGTACCAGACACTTGATAGCCTTGGCGGGACAGGTCCCTCTCGACAAGTCATTGTTCAGCACCTGAGGAGTCAAGAAGAACACTCGCTTCTCTCCCCACATCGCTATCCTCTTTTCTGGGTTAAGCACACCTGAAATAAAACATAAATTATATTGTGTATGTATAATAAAATAATAATAAGAACACTCGCTTTTCTTCCCACATTGCTATCCTCTTATCAGGATTAAGCATACCTGAAAAATAACATAAATTACAGAGTAGATGTAATTAAAATATGCAACACGTGTTAAAAATATGACATTATAGAACATAAATTAATAGTAAAATAAAATCAAATTCATTAGTTAAAACAGTAAAATGATAAAAAGTTTTACATGTATACATTGTGTACGTAAAATAAAAATGACCAAATTTTTACCTCACTTCATTGCATCCAAACTTACCCGTCATCTGTGCAATATCCTCCTGTGGAATGCCCATGATGTTGAAACATGCCTGGATCTGCTGGGACACTAGAGGCTTCGTTGGGGCCATGAACACAACCTTGCAGCTCGGGTACCAGCGGTAGAAATTGTACATCACCACTGCACCAATAAATGTCTTCCCCAAACCTGTAAAGAATTGTTCCCCCTTTAAATATAATCAAGTTCATTGTATGTGTATTTCATAAGTAAGTTCACTGTATGATATAAAGTTTTTTTCCCCCCTCTAAATATAATCAAGTTTAATATATACTTTATCTACTCTTTTTGTGTAATACAGAAAAGAAACTTGCTTTGGACTGGGGTCTTACTTCTTTCTTAAGGAACATACTTATAAAACTACAGTATATACATGTAAAACTTAAACTACACTACAACACATCTATTGCTCTCGATAAAAATTCACTTACCAGTCGGCAATGTCACTAAGGTGTTTTGGAAGAGCGAGTTTTCTGCTATAGAGAATTGATAGGTCCTCAGCGGGTAATTTATCGGGTAAATCCATGTTGCTCCAGATTCCTTGTCGAAGTCCGGTAGTGATTCCCAAGGTGTGTATTGAGGTAGTGCAGAAGGTCTTGAAACCTTAGCATAACTTGTGGATGGCTGGGGAGATAGTAGTTTTTCTTCCTCGATTCTGTTGTGATTGAAATTAAAAGGATTTGAAGTGATGAGAGGACACAACATAATACAATAATATATAATCACAATAATTATTTGCTTAGTCAGACTTATTTCAGCTATATGGAACTTTTCTATATATGTCAATTTAAATTAAGAGGATAAAAATAAGTGATGAGAGAATATTATATAATATCATAATATAGAACTACAATAATCACTTGTTTAGTTAGACTTATTTCAGCTAAAGACAGTCTGTATATGCAACTTTTCTATATATGTGTAAATATTAACTAACACACTAGCACTAAGTTGTGTGTTGGAATCAAGGTTAAGGTAAGGTTAAGTTAAGTTAAGTTAAGGTTCACTCTGTATAATAAGGTAAATAACCCATCTTGATTTTATTTTATTTTATTTTATTTAACTTCACTCTCATACCAGCTCAGTTCTACTCAGTCAGTACAGACTTTCCTATGTATATATTATAAATGTATGCTGAAGCTATACATATCTAACAGACAAGTTTAATTATTGTCATATATATGCTGAAAACTGTTACTGAGAATTTTTTTTAAATTCATTACCCAAATCAACGTAAAAATAAGTCATATTATTATTTGGTTAAGACTAGATTTAACAGACTTACCAATAGACTTACCAATAAGATCCACGGGATTTACTACTGATCTACATAGATCCTATTGCCCGCCTCCATATTCATCTGTGTTGTATGTTTCTCGTATTTGTTCTTGAATGCTTTTGTGGATGTAGCATTCACTGTGTGTTCTGGTAGTGAATTCCATTTGTTTACTACTCTGTGTGTGAATGTGTGTTGGGTTTGTGTTTTGTTACACCTTTGTTTGTATATTTGTTTTGTGTGGCCAGTTCTTGTTGTGTTTGTGGTTTGAAAAAGTGAGTGTCTGTCTATGTTTTCTAGGTTGTTCATTATTTTGTGGACTTCAATCATGTCTCCCCTTTCTCTCCGGGCTTCAAGTTTGGGAATGTCCAGTCTCTTTAGTCTTTCTTTGTAGGGGAGATTTTGAAGTGATGGTACAATTTTGGTTGCTCTTCTCTGGATTTTTTCTATTTTGCTTATGTTGACTCTGCCTTGGGGGTTCCACACCTGCACAGCATACTCAAGGTGAGGGCGAATGTAAGTCCTGTATACTGTTGCAAAGCCTTCCTCAGTCCAGTGCTTAAAGGTCCGCTTGATAAGACCCAGCATGCTGTTTGCTTTGGATGCTATGTCGTTGATGTGTTGGGTGAATTTTAGGTTGTCCGTGAACAGAACACCCAAGTCCTTCATTGCTGTGACCTTATCAATGTGGTTGTTATTTATCTTGTAAGGGTGTCTGTCATTGTGGTGCCCAATATGCATCACTTTACACTTGGAAATGTTGAATCTGAGGAGCCATGTGTGGGACCACTCCATCAATTTGTTTATGTCATCTTGAATAACTTGCTTCTCCACGGTTGTGCTGCTTTTGTTGTATATTTTTGTATCATCGGCAAAGAGCTTGCATGTTGAGGTGATGTTGTTGGGAAGGTCATTGATGTATAACAGGAAGAGTAATGGTCCCAGCACAGAGCCCTGAGGCACACCGCTAGTCACCCTGGCTGGAGTGGACAAGGCTCCATTTACCCTCACTCTCTGTACTCTGTTTGCTAAAAAAGTCTTCTATCCAACTGAGGACATGGCCTCTCACGCCAGTCTGATGGAGTTTGAGAATGAGTCGTTTGTGTGGCACAGTGTCGAAGGCTTTCTCAAAGTCAAAGTAAATGATGTCAAATGGTTGGTTCTCGTCATGCATATCTGACCAGTCATTGAGCGCTGTTAGTAAGTTTGTAAGGCAAGATCTTGACGCTCTGAAGCCGTGTTGGTTGGTGCACAGGGTGTGTCGTTCTTCGTACCTTGTGGTTAGTGTGTCTCTGATTAGTTCTTCTAAAATTTTACAGAGAATGCTTGTGAGGCTTATAGGTCTATAATTTTAAGGCTGGTGCTTGCTTCCCTTCTTGTGGATGGGGGTCACAATGGCTTGTTTCCAAGACTTGGGTACTGTGGCTGTTTGAATGGATTTGTTATAGAGTATGGTAAGTGGGTGACAAAGTTCTTCTGCCAGTTCTTTCAGTAGTTTTGGGTGAAGGTTGTCTGGTCCCGGGGTTTTGTATATGTTCAGGTTCTCGAGTTTTGCTTTAACAGCGTCTTCGTTGATGAGAATATTTTCTATGTCTATCTTGTTCTCAACTGTACTGGTGGTAAAAGGTTCGGCTACTTCTTCTTCAAACATAAGGTGAGGCCTCATTGAATATTATTTCCTTTTGGTCGTCTTCTTTTGTGAACACCGACTTAAAGAAGGAATTCAGTTCATTTGCCGTGTCTTCATCATTTGCCGTGTATTCGTTGTTGTTCTTTATAAGTTTACTGACATGTTCTCGTATTCTTTTGTTGCTGTTTACGTACCTGTAGAGTGCTTTGGGGTTTGTCTTGACTTCTTGAAAAAGTTTGTTCTCGTATTGTTTTCTTATTTTTCTGAGCGTTTTGGTGCAGTTGTCTCTTTCTTTAATGTATTCCCGGTGAGTCCGGGCACACTCTATATCACTATATCACATCACTATATCACTCTATATCAAAGTATTATTTTAGGAATAAGTCAGTCTCAATATGAAAACCTAAGTGATATTGAGTAACCTAACCATTTGAATGTTATATACGCTATCATATTTCCCTCCCATAGCTAAAAAAAAATTTTAAGATAATATTTTTTGGTAATAATTCGTTTCCTTAACCACTTGATATCTCCTTATTTTTATAATGCACAATTTTTTGTTTCAAATTAATTACCATACCCCTAACAAGCATAAAAAAGAAACAGAAATGCACTAATCACATAATAAATGTAAAACAAACACTTACATAATATTTTCCTCCGATATCATTGAGAAAAGTGCATCGTCTCCTTCCCCAAACCAATCCAAATCCTCCTCATCACCACTCTCCTGCACTCTAGAACTACAGCCATTATCCTTATCTTCCTGCAACCTGGCGTGGAAAGGGAACAGTGAATTCCCTCTCTTCCTGTTATCCATTGGAGACACATTTGATAGCCATCAGCGAGATATAACACGTCAAAAATTTCCTTCACGTGTCTGTGTATCGTCTGTCTGTTTTGTGTCTTTCTCTCTCTCTCTCTCTCTCTCTCTCTCTCACACAGTACTGACGCTTGACTCCTGTATTTACGAGTGAAGTTCTTCTCTGATTTATGGTAGGGAGAGTTTTAATCTTAAATATTTTATCAATAATCAGTGATGTGTTATTGTTATCTTCTTATCTAATCTCATGTTATGCTGTAAAATCATTGAATTGAATTGACTTGAATTGCACTGCTGAAAGTGTAAACAAAAGAGAAAAAAAAGTGCGTTCTTCACAGACTACAATGTTGTTTTAAGAAACCCAGATAGATAGATTGATGACAGACAACATTGCTATTTTAAGAAGCTTTTATAACATGTAATCACTTAGATGATATTGCTACCTGTTCTACTCTTTAAATTCAAGGGAAATTGTCATCATTAGACAGGAATAATTCTCAAGGCTACGAAGGATGGTGAGAAAGACATCAGGCAATACTACATATACATACATATCCGTTTCTTAAAGTTTATCAGGCAAAAATGATGTATGATGTTAGCCTATAATGCTTTAGAATATATGAAGGTTGGTTGAATGTTATGTTATGTTGGTTAGGTTATGTTAAGTTATGGTTAGGTTAAGGTTGTTATATTAGGTTTCTGTTATGTTATGGTTAGATTAAGTTAGGTTAGGTTCGGTTCAGCTAGGTTCTATTATATAAGATTTTTACATTTTATCACCCAAATCCAGAAAAAAATAAGTTGAGAACCCTAAATTTTGGGTAAAATGTATAAAATTTACATAACCGACCTAACCTAACTTAACCGTACATAACATAACCGTAACCTAACAGGTTACGGCGGGTGACTCGCCTGAAACCTTCACATATGTGTTGAGTAAACTATGTATAGTATGTAGGGAAGGAGAGAAAAAAGAAAGGGCAGAAGGCCTTATTCTGCACTTTTACCAAAAATCCTTCTTCTTGGGAATTTGATGGAGCCGTGCAGGCTGTGGTGCCACAGCCTCTTTTGCTCCAAAAGTGCAGGTTGCAGATGAGTAGGTGGATCAAATCCTGTTGAGTTGACCTGTTCTTTGTAGAAAGGTCCTAGTGTGTTTGAGTACTTTGAAAGCCAGACCAGGGTCTTGAGAGCCACCTAAGAGGTCAGTTACTGTTGGTCTGCGGAGGTGAAGAGACGACAGTGAGTGCAGGAGTGCCATGCGGTGGGAGTGGTGATGAGAACAGTGCATTAGGAGGTGTTCTGGGATGTCAGGTTGTGTAGGGCAGTGGGGATCCTGTTGTGCCCAGCTTGTGTAGGTGGGAGTTTAGGCGGCTGTGCCCGATTCCGACTCTGGTGACGGCAGTGTCAAGGGCACGGCTGGGGGGGTAGGTTCACCAGTGGTGTTGTGTGTCTTGTCTAATGCGTTTAAGTGAGGTGTACTGTAGGGTGTTAGTCAGGTCTGTCCCAGTGTAGTTTACAGGCTGTGTGGAGGTTAGTCAGAGAGTCAGTCTGGTCAGTGGGAGGTGTATGGGGAAGGGGTGAAAAACAAAATCCCAGCATCCTGCCATAGATATTACCAAAGTATACGGTAAATCGGGTATTATTTAATTTTTTCACAAGAATGGTTGAAAGGATTGACGGTATTATTTTACAGCTTCACCAAAATGCTCTAGAGAATTTAGTGTTATATTTTTACATTATTTGATGCATTCTGAGAAGGTTTTATTTATTACATTTTTGTCGCAAATTCCTAGTCTCTAAGATATTCAATGTTTTGGTAAAATTTTACATCTTCACAATAATGGCGTCTGTTTATGAAAAAAAATGGAGTATGTACCTCGTCCAACTCCCTACTTTAGGTCATAGACAACATTTGATATCTTCTAAATTAACCTAATATAACATAACCTAAATTAACCATACCTTAACCTACATTGTCCCCAAATTCAAATATAGAACACCTGCAGAGCCTTGACGAATCCTTATAAAATATTGATCCCTCCAAAAATATATGGTTGGCTGGTGACTTTGATCCCCTGGACATCAACTGGACAGCACAGGCGACACTTGACAATCCCATCCGTGAAGACAGTATACTACCACAGACTGATAGGAGACTCACACAAAAAACTTTATTGACGTAATCAACATCCATTCCCTTACTCAAACAGTACTCGAACCAACACGCACACACGTTAGTATGGAAAGACATAACCCTAACATAAGACACTGGGTCACATCTAACATAAGTATTATTTTACATCTTTACCAGAATGCTTTAGAGAATTCAGAGTTATATTTTTGCATTACCTGATGCATTTTGAGAAGGCTTTCTTGATTACGTTTCCTTTGCAAATTCTTAGTTTGTAAGATATTCAATGTTTTCTGTGAGACCTTCTCTTCAAAAAATAAAGTTTAGTTTGTTTTGTACAAGGTTCTATTATTTGTCAGTGTAGGTTAGGTTAGGTTATATTAATATAGAATGTATCAAATGTTCTCTATGACCAAAAGTAGGGACTTGGACGAGGTGCAGATGCAATATTTATCTCATAAACAGACGCCATTATGGTATTGCCCTCTGTTAAATAAAAAGCCTTGATATCTTTTTAGCCAGTCAAACAAATGCACGTTTATGTATCTCTGGTCAGAAGGCTGGCCTCTCAAACTCTTTCCAGTCTCACAATGGCGATCATGGTAGATACTTACCTGTCTTCTGTGTGCAGTGTTTGTGATTTTATTGTGAATTTTCATTCTAAAGACATATGCACCTAACCCAACCTCCAATTTGTGCTCATAGAATCTCTGAAATTAGGGATCTGTGATGGAAAGGTAGTGAGTAAAACCTACTGAGAATTTATCAGGAAATGGAAAAAAATTATTCTACTCTAAATTATTATGATGAAATAAAATCATTCCTTCAAAAAATATATTTCCTATGTAATATAAAATTTTTCCTAGTTTAGGGATTTTTTGGGGCCCCAATTTTCCCTTACCTTTATTAGAAAACATTTAACATCTCCAAAATTAGGGATCTGTGAAGAAAAAAAAATTGTGAGTAAAACCTCAGAGTTTATCTGGAAATTGGGAAAAAATGTAACACTCAATCTCTAGAGCATTATGGTGAATAAATTAGATATCTTTAAAAGATTTATTTCCTTTGTCATATGAAAATTTATTAGCTTAGGGATTTTTGGGAACCCATTTTTGCTTTACACGTTTTCTCCTCACCCTATAGAAAGTATGCAGAAAATAAGAAAGTGTACATAAGAGAAAGAAGAAGAGGAAAAGGAATAAGAATGAAAGGGTAAAGCAATACTAAGTAACAGAGGCCACAAGAAGATAAATTGGAATTCCACTGGTTCCTTAGTGCAAAAGGAAGCATTATGACTGCTGCTAACATCGATCCCCTGAAAAACATAATACAAGAAACTATTGAAAATCTTCTCTTAGCAGAGAAAGAAATTGAAGGTATGAATACTTTTTTGTTCTAATCTATGTACACCTGTATGCCAAAGAAATTCTTACTTTCATTTACTAATTCTCCTCATCCTGAGAATTTTGAAACCCATATTTGTAGCTATATATTAATTTTATAAATCGAATATCACCAATAATGATTTTGATGTATTTATTGTGTTTTGGGATGGGCTGTAGTAGAGTGCACGCTATATACGTGTGAGGGGCTATATTTTACAATAGAAAAAACATCCAAATATTTTTGCTGGCTTTAGTTTTAAAGGAGTTCTTTCTATTCATAGTGGAACATTACCCAATGTGTGATTTTTTTCCAACAGCTCAGAGTATCACTTGATTTGAAAATTTTTGATTCACTTCTAGTATAGCTGAGTTGAGTTCTGTTTGTGCCCATCGTTCTGGCTGGTGATACAGCTGTTCATGAGAAACAACCCATGAACCCACTCAAGAACCCCAGATTCCCACAAGTCCCCAGGCTTGTTGGGGGTGATGAAGATATCTAACAAAATATGCATTTGCGACAGAAATGAATGTGAAATTTATTCAAAATGCATCAAAATCTATACAAAAAGTCTTATCTAGGTATAGTATGGTGAAGATGTAAAATTTTGTCAAAATTTTTTTGCCAGATTCTACCCATAACCCTTTAGAAGCAGAAAAAAATAATAAGAAAAAAAGCTATATTTTACATTTAATCAGATATATTAGTGTATTTAGATTTCCTTTTTATTATTATATTATGGGTTTTACCAATGCCTACTGTTAATCAAGGCCTCTCCACTCCAAAAATCATCTTGTGAATTTGATGGGGCCGTCCAGGCTGTGGTGCCACATCCTCTAATGCCTGAAAGTGCTGATAGTAGATGAGTTAGTGGATTAGATCCTGTGGAGTTGACCTGTCCTCTGGAGGAAGGTCCTGGTGTGTTTGAGTATTTTGAAAACCAGGCCAGGGTTTTGAGAGTCAGTGAGTGTAGGATAGCCATGCGGTGGGAGTGACGGCGAGAATAGTGTAGTAGGTGTTGTGAGATGTCTGGTTGTGTAGGGCACCAAGAGCAGTGGGGTCATCTGTCATGCCCAGTTTGTGTAGGTGCGATCTTAGGTGGCTGTGGCCAATTCGGAGTATGGTGACAGCAGTGTAGTGGCCTAGTGGCTACTGTGAGGGGCATATCAGCTCAGAGTCCCTAGTTTGAGTCCCCTGACAGGCTGGCCACTTTTCTATGCAATAACCCCTGAGTGGCCAAAGATCACCCACATGCTATCATAACACTATCCTCGACGGGACTGCAAAGTTATATGCAGCAAGGAGCTTCCATGGGCAGCATGACCCTCTCAACAAAAAACGAGGCATCAATATAAAAATTTAACCTGTGCTACTACTGGGTGGTGGCCGACTATTTAATGCCTCCATCAAGTCTACTGGCGCCACAGGTGCTAGACAAAAAATAAAAGAAAATGTCAAGGTTAGTCAAAAGATGAGTCATCAGTTGCGGATGGCCGTTGCCATATACAGTATCGTATTAAAAAAAAAAAAAATTTTTAGTAATGTGCAAAATACATCACTTATGTGTTACACTTTAATTTTTTACAGTCTTTCAATACATCAGGATCCATTTAAAGTGGTTGAACAGACTGTGTAATGGAGTAAAATTACTTAAAGAGGTTGATGAGAACGAAAAGGTTTATTCACGAAGATGATATATGATACATTGTCAGTCATTGCTGATGACTGTAAATGTTAATTCATAGTTTCAAGTTTCCCCCTCTTTCTCAAACTGCTTGAGAGAAATTCCATCCTGCTTGCTATAGCTGTTCACTATTTCTGACACTGTCTAGTGAGATATAGCTAGTTGGCAACTGAATCAGAACAGCTGTATTCCATAATAGAATTAACAATACATTGATAGTGGTCATCTAAGACAGTTTCACGAAAATAAGAAAATTATCTGCAGAAATAGTGCAAAGAGCCAGCTGAACATGCATACATCCATCATCAGTAATCCTTTCTTTGCCTACTGAATTTAAAACTTATTTAGGGCACTGGAACCTTGGTATACGACCGCCTTGGAATAAGTCCAACTTGGTATACGATCTGTTTGGAATAAAAATATTTTCCTTGGTATACGACCTTTTTTTTTGGAATACAACTCGTGCGAGTGTCAGTACAGCATATTTCCAAAATATGGGCTCAATTTTCTTCCGCCCTGCCCTCTTTAGTGGCGTAGCATGACTGCCTCGTGATTGGGTGGGCTCGCTCTCCTCCTTGCCTCGCCTATCTCTCTCTCATCAACCCCCCTTTCTCTCTCTCTCTCTCTCTCTCTCTCTCTCTCTCTCTCTCTCTCTCTCTCTCTCTCTCTCTCTCTCTCTCTCTCTCTCTCTCTCTCTCTCTCTCTCTCCAAACAATAACAATAACATCTCCTTCTCCCTTCTCAGCACCACCCTAGTAGGCACTTGACTCTTCTCAGCAAGGATAAAGTGAGTTTAAATTTTCATTTACAGTGTATTTCATCTAATTTCTTTTGTATTGTACCCTATTTAATTTATCTACAGTACGTATTTTACTATATAGAAGTGTTTAAAATCAATTTATACAACCCCATCAATGTATAATACATGTACTGTATGCCAATAACAATATAATTTTTTTCATGGGAACGGATTAATCATTTTCCTTTTATTTCTTATGGGAAAAATTTATTTGGTATACGTCCTTTTTGGTATAAGTGCAGAGATCTGGAATGGATTAAGGTCGTATACTGAGGTCCCACTGTATGTTGGTCAGATCACTTAAGGTCACATTCAGAATACTAGAATGAACATTTGGGAATTTTCTGTTCCTGTTCTGTGTATGAATCAAAAGAATATAAGTTATCGTGAATGAAATGGATTTGGCTCTGTGGTGCAGTGCTCAAGAGGATGTTCATGATTGATCCAATAACATCTAAGGCACCTATCGTATGTGTCACCTATAGTATGTGTCATTTAAGTTATATCCAAATGTGTGAATTAAAAATCATTGCATAATGCAGCTGAAGAAATTTCTGATCAAACTCAAAAATATCTTGCCTGATTAAATTTACCATGAAATTGTTTTCATCAACTTGATCAATATTGTAAATATTGTGGTCCATAAGATTTTGAGCGGTGCATATATATATATATATATATATATATATATATATATATATATATATATATATATATATATATATATTATATATATATATACCTTTTTAATCTTTATCATGAACTAGACTATGTAGTTATATCCTGTCACTATTAACTTTAATTCGTTGATCAGAGGATTATTATGGTATACCCATGGAGTTTATGAATTCAAGGCAGAAGCAGAAAATCTGGAAAAGAAATGTTACTAATGTACATTCCCTTTTATACATTCTAGAGGCAGACATAACTAGGGGTAAGTCAGGAACATTTGATGATCGCAAGTTTTCTATTTGTTGGGTCATATCAACTTTTTTATTTGTTGGTGTTAAGACTATTATGATCATCTGATTTGAAATATTTGGTACTATTATGACCATTATTTTTCAAAGCTTTATTTAGATATTAAAAAAATTATTTGTATGAATAAATTTTACTTCTAGGAAAAAATAGAAACCATGCAGATTTCATCATGATTTGAATATTGAATTATTTATTTACATAATGAATTTTACTTCCAGGAAAAGTTGGACACCATGCAGATGAGGGATTTCATCTTGATAAATTTTGGATTGACATCAGTGAGTATGAAATTTTGATGTTCTTATTCAAAGAATGTACAGTCACGCTGGGAAGTGGTGGCTCCGTTTTCAGATTATTTCGTTCTGGCAACTCCACCACACAGGCATTCACTACTGGTTTTATTTTCTTTTTTTTTTGCCACAATTATGAATGATATTAAAATCAATGATAAAACATTATATGTATTCTACTAGAATGCAAATAATTGTTCAAAAGTAGTATTAGAGACAATGTAGCTTGTATATAAAGAAAATATATGAATATTTACTGAGTTACAAATATTTAAATTTTGATGACGATTATATCAATCATAACTTAGTTACCAGTATGTGAAGGACGATATATCAATCATAACTTAGTTACCAGTATGTAAAGACAATATATTAATCATAACTATTATCCATATTGAATACATATTAAGTAGCCCATTACTGGTCTTTTATGACAGTAATTACCAGTATTTGGAGACATTAATTATAGTATATAAAGATATTAATTGTATTCTATTATCGCTATTCAAAGATGTATTAATTATTGCCTATTTCCAGTATTAGGAGATATATTAATTGTATTGCTACAAAAAAAGGGGGCACCTGCCTTACCACACTATCACCACACTTACGACGCTTTACTCACTCTAACCACGACAACTCAGCTGCTGCCTCCGTGGACTCCTGTGTGGACTGGATGATGTGTGTGGCAGGGACTCCTTCTTCTCTGTTAGGATTCGTGTGTGTATTGGTAAAGCTTGCGAGGTGACACACTAAGCACTATAACCTTTTGGGGCACCCGGGGACAGGATGAGGAAAACCACAGCACTCAATATCCTCTCTTGTTTACTCCAATATCCTTAATCTCCTATGTACAACACCACCCACATCTTCCCTTGACTAAGATGCCTTCATCACTGGTGGGAGTGACACTACCAAACAAATGGATGTGAAGCTAATGGATCTAATTCCCTGGTGTATATCTGTTTCTTGAAGTCAGTAACTAAACGAGGAAAAACATGATAAATTACCAGAGGAGAAAAGCCCCTTTGGTCTGACCTTACATAGGTAAATCAGTGAATAGAAAAAGAAAAACTGACCGGTGCAAAAATTGGGCTTGGAAAAATGCTTCAAATTTCCTGGCACTAAAGATATCTCTGACCTGATAGGGCTGCATCTTTAAAGAAAACTTGAAATATTTATTGGCATTAAAATCTTTGGCAGGAAAGGACTTGATTAGGGGATAAATTGCAAAAATTTGAGTGGTATGAAAAAAAAAACCTCTGGCTTCACACCATTGGACCCTGTAGACAACATGAAAAACTTAGGGGCAGGAAGACGCCTTTGACATCACAGTACTGGATTTGGAAGGAAATATGAAAAATTGGTGACCACACACACCCGGTGGTCTAGTGGTTAGGATGCTCGCCTCACAAGCGAGAGGTCGCGGGCTCGATCCCCGCGCCGGGTAGGAGACATATGGACTAAGTCTCTTATAAGTGTGTGGTCCCTGTTCACCAAACAGTTATGAGGTACCTGATCTCAGACGGGGTTTGTGACCCGCTTTCAGGGGGGAGAAAACAAATCTCCCATAAATAAAAATATACGGCCTCCTGGCTAGTACAATGGTAGCGGCCTTGCATTCGCTAGGTTCGCTAGGTCAGCAGATCGGGTCTCCGCCCGGGCTTGTGATGCTAAATTGTTTACTGGGAGGAACTGCTGTGGTCGGGCACCACAGTGGTGCAGCGGTGGTCCACCATGGCTGTGAGGCATAGACCTCTAAACAGAAACCAAGTAAACCAAGTAAGTAAACATAAGACTGGACATGGAGGGAAAATAAAAGCCAATAACCTCTCTGACCTCACAAGACTGGACCAAGAAAAAAATTAGAAAAATTGATTGATTTGAAACGCATGCATCAGCCTCACAGGGTTGGACCACAGAGAAACCATGTTAAACTAATCCTCTTCATTTCACAAGAACTAATGTTTTGGTTTTATTATAGAATATCAATTACCCCACTATGTATTGTACTTGGTAGATATATATCTAATTTTTTTTAACAGATGCAGTAGCAAAGAAGCTTTCTTTTGACTGCACAAAAATTTGCATTTGTTTTGGGAAGTCTCCTGTACCCACAACTACTGAAACTTCAAGTAAGTTGCTGATGCTGATGCATTTGATATAGTTAGTGTATATTATAATTGTTACTGTCTAATGGGAATATATTAACCTCAAATTTATATATTATATGTTCTCCCTAGGTCTCATGACTTGTGTGGAACAAGCTGTGCTCTGTTTAGTCTCTCTGTTTCACAAGCTTCCGCTCACTTTGGGACTCACCCTTCACACTCATGTCAAGTATGAAATTGTGAAAGCAATTCAGGCAGTTAGGAACCTCTTTAAAGCTATCAAAGATGAAGGAGGAGAAGCAGTGTAAGTTCCTATTGATTTTAGAAATACTTTGAAATTACTTATGATCCTTATATATGATGATAAGTGGAATAACTAGTTTGAATTGTGACTTCACAAAATTAACAGTGATTGTATGTGAAAGCAGGTGCCGACATTCAACTGGTGTTGTTTGGGAAGGGTGCAACCACCTAGATAATACTAAACTGGATAACAAGTCAGCTGTTCTATTAGGAATGAAAGCACACAACAACATGGTAGCAGATGCCTTCAGAGAGATTTCAGAGGTGAGTGAATGAAATTATTATTGTTAAATGAATAATGTCAGAAGCATAATGCCTTATGGTAGTGAAACTTAGTATGTTACAAATTATGTCAAGAGTCTGGAGCATACTGAAAAGAGTGTAGTGAGGTGATGTGAAGTTGTAGCGGAGGGTTATCGGTTACATAAGGATTGGAACAACACCCAGGCTTGGTTTTGGTAGTTTATTGTTGCACGAGTTGGTAGACACACAAATAGCTAGTACAGTGGACAGAGTCTGGAGATGGTGAGTGATATGTGAGGGAGTTACGAGGCTTGACTCCCCGACGTGAGCTGTGGTGTAAGCTAGTGGTAGACTGACCTAGCGATGTGTGTGTTGGTGGCTTATATTGGGCGTCGTGGACCTGGTAGCCACGTGAGGTGAAGTGACAGGTGAGATGAGGTCAAGTTAATCTCAACCTCAGCTGCGCTCCCTAGGAAAGTAATTATAGGCTCAGTCTGTGGGTGTGTGTGCGCATGTGGGTGTGTCGTGAATGTGGGATTATTGATGTTTTGTTCCCTGTATGTATTGTAACAGAAAATGACTACAGTTCTTTAAAGAAAGAAAATTAAACAAATTTGATTTTAATGTTCAATAACTAAATGGAATAGTTACACAGAATTTTGATTCATTACTGTATCCTCAAAAAGAAGTTTAATAGCAGATGGGCTGTCAGGATAATCACTTCATTACTGATCATAATAGCATCCTCAGCAACAGGAACAACAGCCTTAACTCGTAGGGGAAATGTTGATACTGGTGACAGCACATCTGATTGGCTTGAAGTTGATGGCATTGAATTATCAAATGTGGACACCTCTTCTGCTTCTTGTTTTACATGCTTCTTTACTATTTTCTTGAATATATCTTGCAGTGTCAGCTTCATCCAGTAATGAGATTCAGCCAGTTTGCACCAGTTCTTAAGGACCTGTTCTTGGAATTTCATGAATCCTGAGAATCTGTTGTGGATTCTCAATCTTTTTCCCCATGGACATCTTTTACTCATAACTTATTTTGTTACTGGCTTTTGATAGTCAAAAACAGGACTGAAACTAGATTTTATGTCATGGAATACCACTCCTTTTGTCAAATCATGGCTTAGAAAAAACTACAATGCTGATGACAACAGGTGAAAATATAAAAAAAAGGCTAAAGACTATGATGACAATCTATTGGCTATTTGGAAATTTTTGAAATGAAAGTTCATGATTATTTTTCCTTTTCAAAATGACAACATGCAATGTAAATGCACTATTCAAACACATTTCTACTATAAACTAATATTACCCTTCACAAATAAAGATTGCTTGATAATATGCAGCAAAAAAAAAAAAAAATCCGCATTACTAAAAAATTGATTAAAAGATTTTTTGTAGCACAAAATAAATACTTTATAGTTGCAAATAATTGTTATAAAAATGTTAGCACAACATTATCACAATTGGATAACATTTGCAACTACTCAAATATTTTAATAGTCATTAACCATATACAGTCTGCTCATTATTAATTATGCTTTAATCATTATTTACTTTTTTTTTTATAGTTGGGAAAAATTACTAAAATTAACAATTTCACTTGCTAGACTGTAGCATGTGGCAAACCAAAGATTAACCTTGGCACGTATATTGGGCCAGCCAGCATGGTTTGCTGCCAGAAACTGTGGTAGTGAGAAAACCCGTTATTAGTGAGACCTATAGTGAGAGAACCTGTTTTTAATAAATTTTGAATCACACCACTGTATTTGGGCCTTTCTTTGATAAGTTTATCTTGGAGCAAGTAAACATTCATGATTTCTTGTTCACTTATAAAACTTAGTCCAGCCAGCAGTTAAGCTGTCAACTTAATTAACCTCTCAATAGTTTTACGATGTTTTACAATTTTAACAATCAAAGCAAATAAATGAGAAGTAATGCCTCTTTGTGTTCAGAAGCGTGATCACACAGCTGATTCTGGGAACAGCGCCATTAAAACTTGAAAGATGCCTCCTGAAAACAGTGACGCACCAACCTGGGAAATTTGAAACTGCGCTCTGAAATTCATGCTGGAAAACTGATGGAACTGGAATATTGATTGCCTGATTAGTGATAGTCAACCTGTATAATTATTGGCAGATATTTTACAAATCTCAGAGTGGGTCTTCATTTTAATTAGATTAAGGCATTTTGGTTGGTACTTCTATACTTGAACATTTTTCTGGCGCTGGTAATTTACCAATCTGAAGGGTTTACTGTATACTTGTATGTATTGTTTTCTAGTGTTGTCTGAAGATGATTTTACTTCCTTAAAACATTTACAGGCATTGGTGGGAGATGGGGGTGGCTGGAACTGTCTGATGGATGGAAGTGAGGAGTTGGAGGAAAGTGATTGGACGGATGATGACAGAGATCTCATTGGTCCTTCAGTCAATCTCATCAAGGCAGCTAAGGTGAGTGCAGGGTGACATGAAATCTTTTTTTCCATTCATATTTGATTTACTTCTATGCTTTAAGCCAGTAACTGCAAGTAACGCAGAGGAATGTTCAAGTGCCTGAGTGTAAGACATTTTTCTGTAGCAAAATTTTGAATTGCAGACCCATAAGTTTATGGGGGAGTTAAGTTGCAGTATTTGATTTGCGCAGTGCCAGTATCTTGACCAATGAGGTTTAATCGAAGTGCTAGGTTTCGAGATTCCCACAAGCATAGCTCCACAGGCATTGGGAAGAAAGACTAGCAATCACAGGTACCTCTCGTAAAGGTGGTACCTTAGCTTATCCCACCTTCAGGTGTTCTCACTGCTATTATACCTGTTAGGCTTCTTTCACACATGTCAACTTTTCGCCCAAGGCCATGCATTCCAGAGAACGCGCTGTTGTAGTATGCACGACCAAGGCTGTCCACACAATGACACAACCATGTGCAATACCTTCAGTTGCCTCTAATTTTTCAATATGGACAAGACCACTTGCTCTTCCCTTATTACTTATATTTAAAGGAAAAAAACAACTTTCACATGGCAGGAAATGGGTACATAGTATTTATGTTGCCAAACCTGTGGTAGGAGCTTTTTTACTCTGTATCAGGAGCTCAGAAGTGACGGAAAAAAGGTTTTTTAGGCTTTTTTCCATGAGAGCTGGCTGGTCCTGAACCAGACTAATTAATAATTCAATGTCTATATCAACTTCTTCCATTGTCACTGGTGAGCAGGACTGTGCAGAAGGAAAGTGAAATAACGAAGCTGTCGAGTTGAGACGGCGATAAGTCGACAGGGGTGAACGTGTCCATAGCGTGCCATGTACATTTCAGGCCATCCACGGCATTTTGTCGTGCCAGCATCAAATGTGTGCCATGGTGACAATCTGCCGTTCACAACCTTGGTCGTGATGTGTGAGAGTGTCCATAGACACCCATGGTTATTTGAGAGCACAATGTCATGTCAGGGACTGTGCACGGCAAAAAGTAGATACGTGTGAAAGGAGCCTTACAGTGGAACAAATGGAGAGAGCACAGAGAGTATCAGCTGTTATTTTCAGAATTCTATCCTGACAATCTGTGCCCTGTGTCCCTTCAGTAGAGCACTTCTTTAACTCTCAGCTGCCAAATAGCTATGGTCAGAGAGGCCTCCACCTTGGAGGGAGAATGCATGTTAGAGAGCGAAATAAATTAATGTGAATGGCCTGAGTGCTTTAAAAAGAAGGGAATTAGTGGAGAGTTTTGAATTAAGGTTAGACATTACATATAGGGGAACAAGAATATAAAGGTTGTGGAGTGATTGATTGTATGATGAGAGTGGAGTATGGTAGGGGATAGAAGGAACATTGGTGTGGTGTGGAGCAGATAAGGAAAGCAAAGGAAAGAGAAAGGAAAGATGTATACAGTCGGGCCCCCAAGGGTGCGCTTAATGTAGTCTGCACCCCTTGCGCACCCTTGGAAGTTAATAACTTTTGGGAAATTCACTAATGTAGTCCGGGACTCTCAAGACTTACCCTTTTTTCGCCCAATAACTCCCGAAATAAATGATATAATGAAAGAATATACAGTACATATACACATGTAATTAAATATGATTGATAATAGATAGATACTGTACTGGCGGAAGCCATTACATTAGGATGGAGGAGGAGGAATCCCACATCTGAGAGAGAGAGAGAGTGAGTGAGTGAGTGAGTGAGTGAGTGGGTGGGTGGGTGGGTGGATCGGTGTGTGGGTGTGTGTGTTTTTAAGAACCAATCATACTATTTACATGTATTTCAATATCATTCATCTCGCGGCCGATAGTCCAGTACCAATTATGCGCGAGATGACCGTTCTTACTGTATATATATATATATATATATATATATATATATATATATATATATGATCCACAAGAGGTGCATTCCTCTCGGCTCGGGATGAAATATACCAATAACAACAACAAATGATTACTCTGAACTTTGCTCCTAACAAGTTAGAAGTCTTCCCTTGGACTTTTACTGCTAACAGCAAAGTTGATACCAAAAGTGAAAGTAAAAGTAAAAGCTGATAACTTTGAGAGCAAATTTAAGACCAGAGTTGGCATATAGGAATAAAGATTACTTTGAGAGTAAATGCAGAATATCGCCCCTGTAACACTGTACCAAGCACAAGTGTTGCATGGGAAAAACTGAGCAGCTGAGTTGTGTAAGCTTTCTAATGAGGCATCAGGGATCTGCAATTGTAAACAAATGCCTGTAAAAATGCAATGTGTAACAGCCGCTCAACTATCATATGTGCAAAAATGTGCATACACAGTGATCGTAAATAGAAAAAAAGGTAGTAAAACATCAATTGTATACACAAAATATCGTATACTGTTGCATTATGCAGGAGTAGTGTACTTTGCTTTTAATTTCAATTACTCTTAGTTTCTTCCTTTTACAAATCCTTCCAATCAGCCACCAGTGGAGTATCATTCGCAAATAGCAGTTGATTTAGATCTTACTCTCAATTCTTCAAGGTTTGACATATATGTCAATAAATAGTACGTAAGAAACATTGTGCAAAACTTTTCTTTATATTTATATATTATATGTGTAACCTATATCATCAGATACTGTACAAACGACTGATGGTTGCTGTCGAGAAAAATGGTTTGTGTACTTCAGTTATCATGGTTAAGGAACTAGATCAGCTGTATGAAGAGTCTGGAATGGTTACCAGTCAAGTAGATGTGTTGGTACAAGATCTCTACCCTCCTCTCTCTGTGTCCAGCATGGAGGAACAGGTGAGTGGTACTGGCAGTCATCTTAATCCATGATTAAGTTTACTGTCATTACAAAATACAAGATATTCAATTATTTTTATCCTATAAGTTTGAGAGTTGCAAAAGATGAGTGTGAAAATAGACCTCAAGGAATAAAGACGCTGAAATGCCAGGAATGTGTATCTGAAAATCAATTATTTGTTGAAGAACAGTTTTCACTTCATACTAGTATTCAATAAATATAATCCTTCTCATATTTGCAGTCACATCATTTGGCCAACAGACTTCACACAATTCTCAAGACCTGTGTCCAGAGTCATGTCATAGGAGAAGTCGAACAAACTCACATAGAGTTCATTCAAAAGGCTATTGATCATAATTTGGACTGCATGAAAGAAAAATTAAATAAAAGATAAACTGCCTTTCTTTTGGTAATTTAATAATTTAAAAAGAAGCACTTTCTCTCTCTCTCTCTCTTTTATTCAAACTTTTTACAGACTATAAGTATACATATATATATTATAGGGTGGTTACAATTTTTTAAGGCTGAAGAGTCCTCTGTTGTGGAGACCTATTTTAAAGCTAACCCTATTAACAAACAATGGAATGTAAAGTAATTGGGTTTGTCGTACTCTATGAGTCATTGTATTCGCTGCTCCACTTTGTCAAACCTCTGCAGGTGTGTGGCTGAGATGGAAATCCAGGTTAGAGCCCCGCATTTCAGGTAAGGCCTAACCTGAGCTTAGTAGAGCAGCAGAATCCCACGCTTGTCCAGGAAACCTGCTATTCCATGCAGGGCAGAGACGCACAGGGAGGCTTGGCACGCTAAGTGCTTAAAGTGACATTCAAAGCGAAGCTCTTGGCCCAAGTGCACTCCAAGGATCCTAACATAATCTTGGAGTGGAAGGGTGACAGTGCCAACAAATATCACTGTTCCCGGAACAGCTTTTAAGGCTGCCGGAAACTGACACTATTATATAGCCTGGGTTTTTTTTTTCTCACTCTCACTCTGGGTTTCCCTTTGAAAGAGCAATTTTCTCTGTTAGTATTACATAATTACATTTGCTTTGTGTACTTGTCCTTTTCGTTTTATTGAAATTAACGTATTTTTTCTTAAATTTATTTGAGAAATTTGGATTGATTCTCTGGAGTTTGACATGTAATTGTACTACTCAGCTAGTGAAATAAATGTAGTTGATAACAAGACTCCATATTGATAACATCCTCCTGCCTTCGTCTACCTATCTGAGTCCTGCTAGTGTAAGGTTTCACCAGGTCGCCCCCTGTTCTGCTGCTGTTCCTGGGCCGTGAGGCCTTGAGGTGATCCAGGACGTGATAGTTGGCAAAGATGTTAGTGGACGAGAAGATGGTGAGGCACAGTACAGCGGTTCGAGGGTAGGTGATTTGCACTTCCCGTGCCTTGAGGTCACTATTTGCTTCTCTTGATGTGACCAAAGTGCATCTGGATGATACCGTGGAGGACTTCTACAAACATCAGGCTGCCTTGAACTTCAGCAACTCAATTTTGGGTAGACTGACACATGAATCACTGTGAGCTGCTGACTGTTGCTCCACTAGCTCAGTTTTGTCAAAATCCACCAGAATCTGGGCAGAGAGAACACGTGGCACTCTCACCTCACGATGGAACTCGTCAGCAATCTTGATGTCTTTCTGTAATAACTTAGAATCACTTATCTCTAATTCTTCTTGCATGTCATCTACAGCAGCCAGACGTTTGTTGAAGTCCTCCACGACATCATCCAGCTGCACTTTGGTCACATCAGGGTAAGCAAGTTGTGACGTCAAGACACGGGAAGTGCAAGTCGCTCACCCTCAAGCTGCTGCCTGCCTCCTCACTGGCTTCTTGTCTGGTAACATCTTTACCACTTCTCACATACAGGATCACCTGAAGGCACAGGATCCTGGGTCTGGGCACCAATGATCGCCTCAGGTACAGAAGCAGAACAGGAGGTGATCAGGTGAAGCCTTATACTAGCAGGAAGACTCAGATAGGGAGACGAAGGCAGGAAGGTGTTATCAATATGGCGTCTCACTGTCTGAATCCCCATGCTAGTATAAGGCTTAGCTAGGCAACCCCCTGTTCTGCTGTTGTTCCTGAGGCCATCATTGGCGCCCAGATCTGGGATCCTGTGCCTTAAGATGATCCTGTATGTGAGAATTGGTGAATATATTAGCGGACGAGAAGCTGGTGAGGTGCCGGACAGTGACTCAAGGGTGGGTGACTTGCACTTCCAGCTGCTCTTTGGTGACATTAGGGGAAGCAAGTAGTGTCATCACCAGTTGACTATCAAGGTGTCACCATTTTCAATGGAACCAAAAGCCAAGTCTTGCTGGTCATTATCTAAGGGTATTTCAAAACCTTCATCCTGAAAAATATGATTCATTAGATTGTTGACTAACTATAGAATACAGCATAACTTAATGTAAACTAACCATCTAACAGATAAGCTACATTTGAATTAATAATAAAACTGTTGTAACAATGAGAAGAATCAAGTTTGAATTCTATGATATAGGAAATTATTTTGCTTTTATATTTTATTAATCCACTATAAATTTCTTACTTATGTTCATCATTAAATTGTACCCGCAAGTACTGGAAATTGTGCATTTTTTAATTATCACGTTTCCAATTGTTAGCTCATCATTTTCTCGATGAATCTCCATTACTTCAGTTTTTTCATTATTAATCTTCATCCTGTTTTCAATCATTATGATATTACATTGTTCAGCAGAACACTAGATTTTTTTCCAGTCACATATGACTGCTACATCATGTGCATAAGTCAATATTACTTATCATTGTTCTTTCTGATTTCCTTTATACATTTGTCCATGAATATAACAAACATAGGAAAACAGATTACTGCACCTTGTCTCATTCTGCTTTTGAATTTTGACCAATCTGTATCCCCATTTTTTAAGTTGACTATAATTTGAAATTTCACATATTCTGTAATCTTCATGCTCAGTATATTCCATAAACTCTGCACTCTGCCAAAGGCTTTTAACATATCTATTGGTATGAATTAATTGCACAAGGTTCTGTCACCTTTTTTGTAAAAAAAGGTAAGCAATGGTCCTTTCTCCGTCATTAGGTATTACTTCAGTACAGTCATACCTTAAAATTCCCTAGGATTACATAACAAAGATACCAGCGAATATTAAAAATCTGCAAATATGTGCTGCCCACTGTAGTAACACTCCAAAACCACCTCCATTTTCTCTGCTCATAAAGCTACCTCACATTTTTCTACTGCTGGCACACTCACCCTATAAGGTGTATCAAATATATCTTAGCTTCTTTCAAATACCATCACTTTACTTTTCCAAGTATTCACCTGCAGCTTTCTTCTTGTACATACACTATAAAATTCATCCACCACTCTCTGAAGTTCCTCTTCAATATCTGCAAATAACAGTGTCATCTGCAAACATGCATCCCACCACTGCCAATCCATTTCCGTTAAGTTTTAATGGTGCATCCTCATTTTATCTTTCATTTTTCTTACACCCATTCCTAAAGATATTAAACAGCCATGGCGACATTACACATCCTTGTTTCAAATCGACTCATATAGGAAAACTTTCACTTACCTCTCCATCCACCATCACACACGCACTTGTCTCCCTATAAATGCCTTTTCAACTGTCCTCCAATACAATAAATTTTCAGAACATTAAAAAATTCCTCCCTATGAACTCTATCATATGCTTTTCTAGGTCCATGAAGACTGCATACGATTTCCAACCTTTCTTAGGTATTCTGTCATTATTTTAATTGCAAATATTTGATTTACAAGTCCTTTTCCTTTCCTAAACCCTCCTTGTTCATCGCTAAACTTCCCTTTAGTTACTTCCATCAATCTCTCCGTCTGGACTCTCCCATACATTCAAGAAATTCTTCCCTATGAACTGCATCATATTGTTTTTCAGGCCCATGAAGGCTGCATATAGTTTTTCAACCTTTCTTAAGTACTCTACCATTATTTCAATCGTAAATATCTGGTCTACACATCCTTTTCCTTTTCCTAAACCATCCCTGCTCACCATACACAGATTGGTAGATAAATGGATACCTAGGGAATATTATGAATGTGCCTATTACATGCACCAGAAGCGGAAAATAAGGACACCATTAATTTTTTGACAAGAAAAAAAAGCTTTGTATAACCTTTCAAACATAACCATTTTTTAAATGATTCTATTAAATAATTAGTCATAGAAAAATGTGCCAAAAATGATTTCCAAGGGTGCACTTAAATCTTAAATTTTCTTTACTTCTTATGCCATTGAAACAGCTTATATTTAATTATTCCGGTTTATATAACTGCCAACTCATTGACAGTACAAACGATAAAACAACAAATATGGAAGCATCTATGAGGATGAACTGACAAAAATGTAAGCCAACTAACTAGCACCTATATGGAATTCTATTGTGATATTATTGACTAACTGTGTGTCTACCCATCCAGATTCAGATAGATCCCTAAACCATCCAGTATAAAAGTACGTAATGAGAAGAAATTCCAATGGGGTGGCAAATACCAGCAAAAAAAAACCTCTTGCTTGGATCAGCAAAGATCATCTTGGCTCAGTGGGTAACGTTTATGTCTTGTTTACTGTACCAAAAATTGAATCCTAACCACCATATTCACCCATTATGACTTGCTTTCAGCAAATCACTTTCTGAATATCACAGAAAATTATATCTTTACAGATCAACCACAAAACATGCATATTGCTCAGGGTGTTGTAACAGTCTGGCAATAGTTGTAGCAGCATGAAAACCTCAGGCACCACCCTGCTAATACTTATTACTTGCCTGATGTATATAGCTATATTCTGTATGAAGATGACTTTAAGACTGAAGATGCTAGCAAATGTTGATATGGAAGAAAATATACCCAAATACTTAGTAGATACGTGGATATACTGGCATATCATTTGTAAATTAAGCATGAAGTAGACTGATTTTAATTATATCAGTCTTCATTAATTTGAATTAACATAGTATGTTTGGTAAAATAATGCAACAATGTTCTCTCACAGATCATTAGTGTCATATTTCAAGCTGTTTATGAGTCAGGGATAATCAGCTACTCAGTATACCATTATGATTAAATTATTACGGGAAAAAAATTGGTGAAATTTTAAATTCTCACTTAAAGCAAGACATGTCTCTATCTAAGCTATGATTTGTCTACATTGTATTTATAAATAAAAAACAATAAAAAAGAGAAAGGAGGATACTGTACCGATACAAAAAAAATTTCCTTCACTGCTACCAACAAGAATACTTGTGATAAATTTACCTTATGGGAGTGGTAAGAGAGTTTGAGGTTGACTGATGGATTGATCTTCAGGTGTCTCTTCAACATCATCTTCACTTTGGCAACTTTAGTTGTCAGCAAAAAAGATTTAAAACACTCTTCCCTTTCAGGTTCACATGGGATTATTATCTTTAATTCTACTTTCAGATCTTTCAATTTCTGACTCTTTTGTGTTTTGTGGGAGATATCATTCATGGGAGCACCATAGGCTGTTGAAAGACACAAAAATGTCACAAAAATTATAGCACTATTTGAAGACAAACAGGAGGAATCACATTAAAAGAAAAGAAGGAATTATGCAAAACCAAACTACATATACTGCAATGAAGTTTTTAAATGGAATTGACTGGAATTAAGGAACTAAAGGAAGTGCAAGAGTAATATAATTTCTTCCTAATGATATACAAACAATGAGTTAAGGAATAAGTTCCACTTTATAAAGTAAAAGAAAAAAAGAAAAAAAGTGGTTTAACGGCAAGTGAAAAGAACTAAAAATAAAGGAAGAATACGAACTAGAAAGGAATGAATATGTAAGAATAAGAAGAGAAGAAAAGAAGAGAAGAAAAAAATATAGTTACAAAGCAAGGAAGAGCCAAAGTTGTTTTATAAACTTATTAATGGAAAATAAAACATAAAGAGAGTGGAGCTCGGATGAAAGCAAATAAGAAAGTATATGAGGACCCGAAAGAAATGAATGAAGAACTAAGAACTTTAAGAAAGTATTTACAACAGAATCTGACTTTAAAAAGTCATAAGGAAAAGTGAGAAAATATGAGATATGCGAAAAAAGGATAAATAGAGAAAAGATAGAAGAAATGATGAAGGAATTGGATGAAAGAAAAAGCAAGAGGATCAGATGGAGTATGAGGATACATCTTAAAGCAGTGTAGACAATAAATAGATGAACCAATTTATGATATAATTGAGTGTTCACTTGAAACAAAAAAAGTCCCTAAAGAATGGAAAGGAGCTGATATCATACCTATTTACAAGAATGGAAACAGAGAAGAACCACTTAATTATAGACCAGTGTCATTGACCAGCATAGTTTGTACAATATATGAAAAAGTAATCAAGAGACAATGGACTGAATATTTAGAAAGAGAAGTAATAATAACAGATAGACAATTTGGATTCAGATCAGAAAGATCATGATGTCAACAACTTATTAAGTTTTATTCAAGAATAATAGATATAACATATGAAAGAGATGGATGGGAGGATTGCATAGATTTAGACTTAAAAAAATTATTTGATAAGATCCCGCACATGAGATTACTATGGAAGTTGGAACACATTGGAGGATTAAAAGGAACAATAAGGAACTGAATGGAAGACCGCCTGAGAAGGGAAATGAGAACAGTAATAAAGGATGAAAAATCTGAATGGAGAGAAGTAAAACGTGGAGTACCACAGGGATCAGTTTTAGCCCCAATAATGTTTTTAATATATGCAAATGACATGACAGAAGGAGTAAGCAGTTACACAAGTCTGTTTGCAGATGATGCAAAATTACTAATAAAGATAAGAAACCACAAGGATCGGAAGGAACTACAGAATGATATAAACAAAATATATGAATAGAGCAAGACATGGGAAATGGAATTTAATGGAAAAAAATGCCATACATTGGAAATAGGAAAAAGGGCAATGAGACCCTAATGAACATATAAGTTAGAGGAAAATATAATATCTATAGCAAAAGAAGAGAGATTTGGGAGTGGTAATACAGGGAAACATATAGATAGAATATTTGATAACACTTTCAAGATGCTAAGGAATACACGGACGGCTTTTCATTTCCTGAATAAGGATATGATGAGAAAAATTATAACTACAATGATCAGACCAAAACTGGAATATGTATAAGTAATATGGTCCCCGCACAAGAAAATACCCCTGTTGAAATTAGAATGAATACAGAGAATTGCAATTAAGATGGTCCAGAAGTGGAAGAAGTAACATATGAAGAAAGAATAAAAGAAATGCATCTAACAACACTAAAATAAAGAAGAAAAAGAGGTGACTTAATTACAATATATGAATTGATGAACTTGGAGGAGACAGATAGAAAAGACCAACTATTGAGAAGAAAAGGAGAGGCTAGACCTTATAGAAAACATGGCCATGGACATTTTATTGTAAAGAATGGAAATAGAGGATATTATAATACACTATACTAGACTAGACTACTATACTATACTAGACTACCAGTAATGATAGTACCTCCTGGATGGGAAATAACATTATTATTGTATCAATTACTGCCACTACACTTCTCATCTGAAATATAGGAACACAAGATTAATTTCATAAGTTTAATAGGTGTTCACATTATTTATTCTAAATCGTATGCTCATATCAAATGGGAACTAGTGAAGTTGACACAGACCAGAAGGACTCATACTACTACTGTTGTCCAGGTAGAGATGCAATGCTTGTGTATTTCGGATCAGGGAATCTTTCAGTCCCCTGATAACCAACAGCTGCAACCCCCCCACTCACTCTACCCAATGATCCCTTATTTATTGGAAAGGTAATTTCATAGACATAAATTTCACAGATGCTTGCATTGTTTACTCTAAATCGTATGCTCATATCCAATGGGAGTAGACACAGACCAGAAGGACTTATACGGTAACTGTTGTTCAGGTAGAGATGCGATTCTCGTTTACTTCAAATCACGGATGAGAGAGAGAGAGAGAGAGAGAGAGAGAGAGAGAGAGAGACATATATATTTATATATATATATATATATATATATATATATATATATATATATATATATATATATATATATCATATATATCATATATATATATATATATATATATATATATATATATATATATATATATATATATATATATATATTATATATATATATATATATATATATATATATATATATATATATATATATATATATATATATAGTATATGTATATTAAGATTGAGATTGTGAGGGAGATAGTGACAAGCCTCTAGTGACTTGGAGAAAATCCTAGTGAGGTTACGCTGTGCATGGTGATGGGAAGGGAAGGCACCCACTGCTCGCAAAACTCACTTTTTCGAATGAAGTGGCATTCCTGATGACCCTCAAAAGTGAGGTATACTTAAATACACTGGCAAAGTTGTGAAGGCATGAACGTGAGTGAAAGCAGTTGCAGGAATAGGAAGGATACTTATTTCATACATATTTTATATATTTTTGGTAGTTGGCCAAATATTTTAGATGTGCATTATCCCATTATATAAATTAACAAAATATGAACAACATTACGGACTTTGGAGTAAACGTAAGGGAGATATGATTGTGTGTAACATTGAATACTTGTATCCCAAATAATTTTTGCATAACAAAAATAGATACTTTAAAGCCAGTGCAAGTTTGATTTACTTTGAAATGTGGGAAAATATTAAGGCTATGGAGTTGAATATATGACAGCCATGAAAATTCCCAGAGTGAGAAGTACTGAAGAAATAAGTAAATGTGATACAGTAAAAAGGGCACAAATTTTGTGATCAATACATCATGACATAATGACATGACTACATTACTTGATGTACAGACAATTGAGAAAAATTGACTGTGGTCATCAATAAACATAACATCTAACTATTTACAACCCATATCCCATTTGGGTGAGGTAAATATTATGGCCACTACACATCTTTTAAGGGAAGCGGTGATACAGTGGTCTAGCATTCGGTCAGGCGAACCTCGGGTCCCGGGTTCAATCCCCTAATATTCACTGGCCACTTTTCATTATTTGGTATTACTGCCGAGTGGCCAAGGACTACCCAAATTGCTGCCATACTGTCCTCAGACGGGACTTACAATGTTTATATGCATCTGAGGCTTTAGCAGCGATTAGTCTCATGTTCTCAACATATTCAAGAGAAAGAAAGTAAAACATTCAAGGTGTCACAATAAAAAAAATCTAAAACCCACACCAAATAACAGGTAAGAGGTAAGTTCATCTGTACTTCCATAAAAAGCCTACTGGCTCCAATGGTTTATGATATATATATATATATATATATATATATATATATATATATATATATATATATATATATATATATATATATATATATAAGTATATATATAAACCTCGGAGTACTGCCAACAGTAAATGACGTCATTAAGTAGAACGTTTGTACTCACACATAAAAACGACAATTACAAGGAGCATGTTACTATAAAGTTTTAGCCACTAACTAGTACTTAATTTTTTTGGTGAAATGCTGCCTGTCATCTTAAGCATCTCTCCTGTTTTGACATTAATACCTACAGATTTTTCTGCCTCTTCAGTTTCCTTAATACTTTCTCTAACTCCTTCTTTATTTCACTCTGCAGACATGGTCACCCAATATTGATTTATCTTCTCAAACTTGACAGTACTACCTACGCTTCCAATTCTTAATTTATCAAATTCTTAAAATGCCTCTTCCAACCTCCTCCAACAAGAACTTTGTCCTCCCAGCAATACTCTCCTCCCTCCATTATTCTTTTAATCTCTTTACAAACAAGAGAAAGAGATGCAACTACAGAATAAACATTTCATATATATATATTTTTTTACATTAAAAGGGTACTGGCTAAGGGAAAAATAAATTAAGTATATAAAAAAAATCCCGTTTGTCGCCAGATCCTGTAAAGAGGACAGTAGGAGAAATATAGGCATGGGGGGGTAGTCCAATTTAGTATGAGAAGTGTCTTGACACTCCTCTTTTGAAAGAGTTTAAGTCATAGGCAGGTGGAAAATAGACAAAGGAAGAGAGTTCCAGAGTTTACTAGTGTAAGGGATGAAAGAATGAAGATACTGGTTAACTCTTGCATTAGGTAGATGGACAGAATAAGGATGAGAAGAAGTAGAAAGTCTTGTGCAGCAAGGCCGTGGGAGGGGGAAGGCATGCAATTAGCAAGTTCAGAAGAGCAGTCAGCATGAAAATAGCGGTAGAAGATAGATAAAGATGCAACATTGCAGCGGTGACTTAAAAGAGTCAAGACAGTCAGTTAGAGATGGTTAAAAGTGCTCTTTATGTGTTGCAAAATATAGTTCCATGGTTTGCCCAAAAAGCAAACTTTCCAAAAACGTACCTTTAACAAGCCTTAAGTAAGTAGGATGTTCCTCCTTGAACTCATGAGATAAGCTCTCCTGATCCTGGTCTTCCTTGCCTCCATTCTTGTAATATTCACTGCTGAAAGTTTTCATATAGAACAATTCACAGTCTCTCTTTTCCTTATGAGACAATTCTGTTCGGTTCAAAACCTGAAAAGAAAAGAAAGAAAATCAGGCACAAATGTATTACACTTTTACATCAACTGATTGTTTTACTTTGAATTTAAATTGCTGTGAACAAATGTATATGCAATTGAATATTGTTAAGTAAGTTACATGGGATGATTGGGATTTAAATGAGTACATACTGATCTGTAACTATCCTAGAACAACCAAAACATATACTTTTTTTAGTTCTTAAAATATGTAATTTGTTGTACAAAAAAATCTTCATCATCATCATCAGCTTATTTGAGTCCACTGAAGGAAAGGGCCTCCCCCAACTTTCTCCACTCATCTTTAACAGCTACCTGTTTATTCCAGATTACTCTAAAAAAACTTATCATCATCTCTCCATTTATTTTTCTGTCTGTCCTGCCTTCTTTTAATATCTCTTGGTTGCCATTTTACTACACTAACAGTCCATCTATTATCTGTTTGTCGCATGACATGTCTTGTCCATGTCCACTTTTTTTTTTAATTGCAGTCAAGATGTCTTCAACTTTGGTCTGCTCCTTAATTCATGATGCTCTCTTCTTATCTCTCGATGTTATACCAAGCATTATTCTCTCTATTCCCCTTAGGACATTTCAAAGTTTTCGTTCTAGGGCTTTCATAAAGCTCCAGATTTCTGATCCATATGTTAGAATTGATCGAATGCATTGATTATATACTTTTCTATTTGGTGATAATGGGAGATTACTTTTCAAAACATTGTGTTGTCTATCAAAATAATGTAATTGTTGAACAATATCTTAGTTTTCATCATATTCATCTTTAAACCTACTTTCTGGCTTTCTCTGTGCAACCGCAAAATCATCTGCTGTAGTTCATTTGCCGACTTGCTCATTAGAACAATATCATCAGTATATCTAGAATTATTTAGATATTATCCATTTACCTGAATTCCTGACTCTTCTTATTTCCAGTTCTTGAAAACTTTTTTTTAAAACCACCGTGAACAATTTAGGAGAAATAGTGTTTCGTTGTCTGACACTTTTCTGTATTGGTATTTTATCACTGACCTTATGGTAGCAGTGCTTTCCTTATAGATGTCTTCTAATATCTTCACATATATTTTCTCTACCCCTTCCCCTCCGTTTCCTAGCCCATTGCCGTTATGGCAGGACCTTGGGACTAGAGATTGTGGCACATGTAGTGATATCTTGAACTTCAGTTTCTAGTCCAACCAATTTTCGTTTGGTAATTTTTTTTCTAGCTTTATTTTCTTTTGTTTCATCCGTCTCTTTTTTCTTACCTCCCACTTTCTATCCCATTCTTTTCCTTAAGTGTGAGAGCCATTCTAAGAGGATGAAAGGCTAACTATGAATTAGTCATGAACGGCCTCAGGGTGCCATGGGCATGGTATACCTTCGCTCTTTCATTGCCCTTACTCTCCATGGAGATTATGGGGAGAAAACCAGTTATATTCAGTTATTACAAGGTGCATTGGATAATGCACCTAAAAAAAATAATTCCCCAAACTTCCTTGGCTTTGGTAAGGAAATACCTTCAACTTCGGCTCTAAAAACTCTCCTAACCGCCCACATGTCATCTCCCACGGGCCTTCCACCTTCTCTTGCACCTACTTTATTAACACCAACATCAACACACCAATTCCTCCTTCTACTGTTATAACCACCTTAGAAACATTTATACTCCCAAAACTTAAGATCACTCACCAATCCTTTACTCTGACATCTCCCTCTTAAATAACCCAGATTGTTCCCTTCTCTTCTCACCCTCACCCACTCCCATCCACTACCACTAATCACCTTCCTTCATCCAGTCTCTTTGGTCCTCACCAATGGAACTAATACTTTCATATCCCTGCTCTTGCTCCTAACTCAGATAATACTTTCCAATTAAAAAATGCATCCAACGAAGGGTAACCTTCTTTCTTTAAATGTTTGTATCTCATCTTCATTCATTCTCTTTAATAGGTATACAGTTCTATATAGTCTTCAGAATCTTTAAATATGAATGTCCTAGTAAAGATATATTCTGTTGAGTTGAGACGCAAAAATGAATGAGCCTCACAAAGCCTCAGATTCCCCCTCCCCCTGTACTTACATCCCCATAGGATTAAGGTAAGGAAAACTTTATTTTATGGGTTTTTTTTAACCATTTATATTTAATAATTGTTAATAATATGCTGTGTACGTTAATTTCAAGGACAATTTTGGTGACCGATCGACGAATTGTTTTTTTCCCCATAGGCTACCTGTATCACACAGGACAATTTCACATAGAACAACGTCTCTATCAACCTATTGGATGTTCTACACGAGAGCAAAGTGTATTTCCTTAATGTTCTTTAGTTCTTCTTTTAAAGATATTGTCTTTTCTTTTGACACATTATTACATTATTTTTCTTTATGGCATCTTTGACAAAGTTTTCTTTTGTCTTAATTACTTTAATACCTTCCTTTTTTCTTGGTCTCTTTATGTTCCATTTCTTGCTCAAATATTCAATTGAAGCACATTTTCTCTTTCATCTCTCCAGTTGTTCACTTCATTATTCAATACATCTTGAATTTCTTCTTTAATCTCCTGCTTTACACGCTTCAATTTCTTAATCCGCTTCACTCTCTTATCATTTATCTTCTTGAGGTCCATTCATTAAACTTCGATTTCCTCTCATCATTTACCTCCATGAGCTTGTAAATTTCTTCAACTCGATTGCTTCCAACTCAACACAATCCTTTTCTTACTCCATTCAGTAGAATTTGATTGTGTGTGTATTTTACCTAGTTGTAATATACAGGAAAAGAGCTATGCTCGTACTATCCCGTTTTCAAATCTACTATTATCAGTTTGCTTTTGAAATCATGAATATTTCTTCCATTAATTACTTCTGCATCAACTTTATTACACGCTTCTATGCTTCTATATGGGAAGCTGTATTTTTTTGTTTCTCTTACATGTAGTCCTTTTCATTTTCTTCTCATGTCCTCTTGTTATTTTGTCGTCCCATACAAACAGATCATATCTATCCATTTTTTTCCAGACCTTTTATTGCTCTCTTTCTCTTCTTTTCTCAAGAGTTGATAATTTTGACATACCTGCTCCAAGAACCAGTAAGGATGTGCAGAGGTTGCTAGGGATGGTAGGATATTACAGGAAATTTTGGTAGGATATTACAGGAAATAAGTGCCACACCAGTACTGGCTGCACCCTTGGAATTTCGCACCCTTTGAGTGTGCACCTTTGGAGGGCCGACTGTATACTGTTGGTTATATATGTGTCTGTTTTCCTGGGTGCATTAAGAGACTCCTATCCCGATAAGACAGGTAAAGAGAGCTTCACTTATTACTCAATGAGTTTGGTAGTTTACTTAATATAACAATATATAAATGAAGTACAGAAAAGGCAAAAAAAAAAAAGTGATGATAATGATAAAATCAAGGATAAAATTGATAAATGTAAAGCATGGAAAAGAAAAAATGGATTTAAGTGCACTGATTGTGATAAAATGTTAAGCACAAAAAAAGAGGTTGCATACGTTACCCCCAAAACAAAAAATTGAACCAAAGAATAACACAAAAAAATAATAGATGGTACCTTAGAGATTTTAGAAAATGGTAGCATTAGTGGAGTTTGGTGGGACCATTCAGATACAGGTAACTATGAATAAGAAAACCTAAAAACTGTTTTACATAGTGGTTACATATTTCCCCCAAAACAAAAAATTGGAGCAAAGAAGAACACAAAAAAGTAATAGAAGATACCCTACAGAGTTTAGAAAAGACACCAGTAATTACTGTACTAACTCTTATGAATAACCAAACCTAACTTTCAGGATATAGGATGCAGTGTGATTTAAATTTTTTTGTTTGTTGGTGGGGGGTAGGGGGTGGAGAAGGAAGAAATTTTGTTTTACATAGTGCTATATATGGTAAGTTTACAAACCTGAATAACTTATGCAGTTCATTTACTGTATATGCTAAATTCAGTTACAACATTACCTTCAGTTTACTAATGCGTGCAAACGTAAATTCTTGAAAATATGGAGAGGTCTTCACATTGTAGCTGATGACCAAATATTCCAGATTTGTCAGTTTGTTCAGCTCTCCAGTACACTCCCACTTTAAAGAAAAAAGTAATAATTAATCCATTAATTCAGATAATGCATATAGATTCAGATCCATAGCAACTAAAATCATCCATATTTTCTTTGATATATATTCTGAAAGTCCATTGCTATGGAGCTGTAGTACATGAAATGTACTCCAAATCTAATCACTGGAAACTTTTTAATCATGATTTATCCAACAAACCACAAAATATTTATACGTGCTCAGTCATGTGAAAACTTGATTTACAACACTATTATGCAGTTGGCAATTGTGTATTACATACTCTTCAGATTATTAGAGCATGTAAACTCACATTCTACTGTTATTCTGTTATCAATTTTTAACACTGAATCTCTTTTATTATATAATTTCTAATGTATCCTGCATATTATCTTCTATACAAATACTTCATACTCATAATAATAAATATTCATGCAATCCTCTGGGTGTCCTAACATTAGATTTTTACTACAGAAGAAGGAAGTATTTTCACTAATTTCCAATGGGTTACCTCCATGTCAATGGCTCCTCAAGAAGTTGAGAAAAAAGGTTGATAGTGGCTGAAGTGTGAGATGGCAATAAAATTAAAACCAAATATGAAGAATGTGCTTCAATACAAATGTTTTAATAACTTAAAAGAGGTAAGCAAAAGAATGATGGTGATGGAAAGTTAAATAATGAGAGTAAAAGTGGCTAACTTGTATCAAGATTAAATGTTTGTACAGATTGAATTCAGCATGAATTTCAACATTCAACACTAACAAAATTAAATACTTACATTTTATTCAAGTCTTAGGTAGGCTTACTATGTACAAGTATGTGGCCTATCTCTTCTTTATGCCAGGTTCACAATGGATGCGTTGATGTGCGTTGGATTGAAATGTTGCTCTCTGATTGGTTGGTGACTGTCACCAATCCCAACATGTGAATCAGTGAATTTGTTATTAGATCAGATAACAGACTAGTGCTTCGTGCCAGTACTTCCACTTATTGTTAATGGCCAGGCTATTTTGAATTTTGTACAACTATTACTAATAGTAACTCCTCTTTCTATAAAAACCATCTATCGTTTCTTGATAACTTTTTCACACATCTTACAGACTATGCTGGTCAATGACACTGGTCTAAAAATTAGTGATTCTTCCTTGTTTCCATTTTTCTAAATAGACATTATATAAGTTTTTTTCCATTATTTAAGGACTCTTCCTGTTTTCAGAGAACACTATTATACCATAAACTTGATTAGCAATTTTGTATCTACACTCTTTCATAGTGTATCCTGATACTCCGTTGTATTTAGCGCTAGTTAGATGCCATCTAGATTATGCAGCTCAATTTTGATCCCCTTACTATAAGAAGGATATAGGCGCCTTGGAAGCAGTTCAGAGAAGAATGACCAAGATGATTCAGGGGCTGAGAAATTTACCCTACAAAGATAGATTAAAACATCTTAATCTCCACTCACTAGAGAGAAGGAGGGCAAGAGGGGATATGATTGAGGTTTTCAAATGGGTAAAAGGAATTAATAAGGGAAACATTGATCAGGTTTTAGAAATTAGTAGTCAGGATAGGATACGTGGAAATGGCTATAAGCTAAAAAAAACTTAGATTCAGGACAGACATAGATATTGGCTCACTAACAGAGTGGTGAATGATTAGAATAGGCTGGGGAGACACGCAGTAAGTGCTGAGTCAATAGATAGCTTTAAAAGACGGTTGGATGAGAGTATGAATAGGGATGACAGGTGGGATGGATAAATATTGGATTATTCTAAGGGTGGGGGACAAGGAAATGCCTCGTGTAGGTCATCAACTGGCCCTTGCAGTCTCCTCAATTCTTATGTTCTTAGTCCTATTCCTTTCCTCTCTTCCCAGTTCTACATCATTTCCTGCATTTCTTCTATATATTTATTCTGATTTCCCATATCTCATTTTTTCTCTTGTTTTTGAGACTTTTAAAGTCATATTCTGTTGTAAACACTTTATGAAAATTCATTTTTAGCATTTTATTAATTAACTTCGGGTCCTTATTCTCATTCATTATCGCTCTATTTTTTGTTTAATTTTTCCATTAATAAACTTATAAAACAGCTTAGGTTTTCCTTGACATTCGTCAACTACATCCTTTTCATATCTCTTATTTTCATTTCATCTTACACACGTATTCATTAATTGCTAGTTTATATTCCTCTTTCATTTTCTGAATCAGTTTTATCTTCATTCTCTTCCATGTTTCATCTCTTTTCGTTTTTACTCTTTCTCACTTTCCATTAAACTCTTTTTTCTGTTTCTTTTACTTTATAAAATGGAATGTATTCCTCGACTCCTTACACGTATATCATCAGGAAGAAATCATATTTTTCTTCCACGTCCCTTACTTACTTTAATTTTATCCAGATAGTTTAATTGAAAATCTTCTACATTGTAGTATAGTTTGCTTTTGTATAATTCCTTCGGTTCTTTGTATGTGATTCCTCCTGCTTGTCTTCCATATTTCCCTTTATCTCAATTTCTAGGATCACATGGCCACTTCTTCCAAATGGGCACTCATAATGTATATTTTTTTCCTAGATTTATTCCTTTGATAAATTTAGATATTTTATCTTCTCTACCTATATCGTGTATTATCAATTACCTATTTTATCATTGTACAATTCATTATCAGTTTCAGTAATAAATTTCTCCTAGTATTTTCACCTCCGCTTTCAAGTGTCTTCTACCTTACTTCACTACAATTAAAGTATCCCAATATTACCCTGTTTACTGCTTCTAATTACCTTTCTTAAACTTTCAGCAGATCATCTATTATTCTGTTGTCTACGGGGGCAATGTATGCAACCACTGTTTTTTTGTGCTTCTCCATATTTTGTCATAATCTGTGCACATCAATTATACTTTTCCTTTTCCATACGCTTATCATAATCATCACACCTCCGTTTTTGCCTTTTCTATCTTTCTTCTATATACAGTGGAACCTTGACTTACGAGTTTAATTCGTTCCGTGACCGAGCTCGTAACTCAATTTGCTCGTATATCAAATCAATTTTCCCCATTGAAATTAATTGAAATGCCATTAATCCGTTCCAGCCCCCAAAATACCATCCAATTTTTTGTTATGTGTTTTTAAATAAGAAAAATGTATTTATAAATAACAAATATTGTATAAAAACATAATAAAAGATAATGTAAAGCAAATCAGTATGAATGGCTCGTGCCTTCTCGCAGGTGATACCCTCCGTCACGGTATCTCCCGCAAGCTCCTTCTCTCTCACCCATATCAATAGCATATTCTCCATCTTTTCATGGACAGAGGTCCGGAGCTTAGAAATTATTTTAACGCCCTTGGCTGGTGTTATGGCCTTTATCGACTCATGCTTCAATATGGTACATATCGTAGAAGTACTGCGCTCGTATTGCCTCGCCAAGTCGATTACTGGCACATCTTGCTCGTGTTTTTCTATGATTTCACGCTTTATTTCGATAGACATCATCTTTTTCTTCTTTGCACCGCTGTTCTTTCCTCTCACTTTCTTAGCACCCATGGTTACAAACAAGAAGTTTGGTAAAATAAATGCACAAAAGCACAGAACGCGAGCACAACAGAGATCCTTACGCGGCGAGGTAAACACAAGCAGAGAACGAATTTTGCACGGGAAAGCTGGGCGGGCTGGGCTGCGTTTACTAAGACAATACTGAACGCTCCGTATTGCTCGGTGACAAGATTAGAGGTTTGTAATATTTCGTTTAATTATAATAAATAAGCATTTCCTGGCAACAAACTATAATATTTTATATGTTGGCACTAAGCTCCTGTAGGTTTGCTACTGTAGCGTGCAGTCTTGTCTAGTGAACGCAGTCCTGAACATGACTCGTACCTCAAATTTTGGCTCGCAATTCAAAGCAAAAAATCGACCGAGTGACGGCTCGTGTCTCAAAAAACTCGTATGTTGGGGCACTCGTAAGTCAAGGTTCCACTGTATTATAATTATTATTATGCTCAATGTTAATCTGCATGTCTTTACAAGGTGGACAAGGTTAGATCCAAATCATGATGGAAGAAATAGTGAAGGATGTCGGATCCTTACGTCTGAATAAGTATAGAAACATGTGATCAATATAGAAAAATATATAGGAAAAGATACATAGTAGAAATGGAATATAAAAATAACACAAGTTTATATGCAATCCATGTAAACATGATGAATAAGAAAAGGAAGCTTGTAAGAGTAAAGCAAGGGAGTGCATCAACAGAAGTTTTTTGACACCTGTGGCTAGAATCGTCATCATCATTTTGGAATGTAGGTTCTATGTGTACATTGGTAGCTTTTTTATGATGTTGTTATGACACACCATGCCACACAATCAAGTAAAACGTATCAGTGAATTCCTCTGCTTTCCAAGTCTTTCTTCCCAACCTTATCTACATACACACTACCTACCACTTCAAAATGTGTATGAGAAATGTAGTATGTCAGAGAATGTATGGAGTGTGAATGTTATGGATGAGCAGACAAACAATTATAGCTATGAGAGTCACCCTAAATATTAAGTGATGTGACTCACCATTACAAACCATGGTGGATGAACTGTAATATACTACAGGTTGACCATCGATAATCCGGCAACCACTGGACCTTAGAATTGCCGCTTTTCAAAATTTCCGGATTATTGATGTCTTGTTCCCTGACTATATATGCTGTATATATTGAAACAGAAAATGACTTCAATGCTTTAAAGAAAGAAAATTGAACAGCAAATGAAAAACAAATTAAAATTAAACTAAATGAAAAACAAATAAAAATTTAATGTTCAACTAAATGAAGTAGTTCTACAGAATTTTAATTCATTACTGTACCCTTGAAAAGAAAATTAATAGCAGATAGGCTGTCAGCATCATCTTCATCACTGACTATATAGAAGCAGATTTTAACAATTACGGCAAATTAATTAAAAGAATTGCCTGTTTGCTGTTGCAAGCATTTGCTAAAAGCTGATTCTGGGTACAGCGCCATCAAAACAACATTAACACCTCCACCCACTGCTTCTATTTCTTCTACTGTACTCTTTACAGGGTCTGGCAGCAGGAGGGATTTGTTTAATGCATTTTTGTCGTCTCTTGACCAATACCCTTTTAATATATATATATATATATATATATATATATATATATATATATAAATTAATCAATTAAAAAAAAAAAAAAAAAAAAAAAAAAAAAAAAAAAAAAAAAAAAAAAAAAAAAAAAATTGAAACTACCTTCTGAAATTCATACCGGAATCGGAACATCGGTTGCCGGATTATCAATGGTCAACATGTATAAGAAGTTGGGAAAGATGGGAAAATAAAAATTAGTAAAAAAAAAAACCTAGTATGACAGCTGATTTAAAAAGGTGTGCACACAGATCATTGCTATCAAGGGTGACATAAACTAAAGAAGCTAATCAGTGAGGAATACAGGAATAAGAAAAGCAGGTAATACTTGAATAGACAGCTACATACTTACCTATGTAAGCACTATCACGAGAAACCTTTATGGCAACAGTGCTTGAAATCATGATATGACAAACGCTATTATAATTCAGAACATATAAATCCATTTAACTTACTGTGTTCAATGGATTGTTGGCCAGCATCAACTGTTTGAGATGAGGGAAGAGTGGAGTCTTGTCAGCAGCTGAGGTGGAAGGGAAAGTGATGCTCTTCAAGCAACAACTGTTGGCATTTAAGGTTTCAAGTCTGTTGGAAAATATAGATAACAAAGAATTAATGACAATTGAATAATTGATAATTACACACATATCATTCATGGTCACCAAGGAAACTAGTAATATATTAAAGAGTTTAAAAGTAAAGGAGAAAACACTCATGTGATCCTGTAAGCGTATCTATATTTGTCCAGTTTTTCCTTCAGTTGATATACATTTTTTGCCATTATCACTTCTTCCTTCAGTCCATTCCAAGTATCTATACTTCTTTGGGGAAATACTATTTTTTGGCTTTGACATAATCTGTACACTTATCAATTCTGCTTTCTCTTTTCCATACTCTACATTTTCAACTTTCATCTTGGATCTTATCATTAGCATCACACCACCATCTTTTTTGTCTTTTCCATCCTTCCTCCATATATTATGGTGATCATTCTCAATGTTAGTCTGGATGTCCTCACAGTTTTGTTTCTGCTAGGCATACAATTAGTTTTTTTCTCTTTTAGATAATCTACTAACTCTAGTTTTCTTGCTATAATTCCAATTATGTTAGTATACATTACTTCTATTTCATCACTCCATTTTGTAAGTGCTTCATTCTTTTCTTTTTATTTTCTTGCTAACATATGTTGTTTATGTACCATTTCATTACCTTGTTGTCTGTTCCTCTCAAGAAAAAAGGTTTTTTCCTCTGTTGTTCTTTCATAATATTTATGCTTTGCTTCCTCCTTCAATTCTTTGAATTTATGTCTCTTCTTCATTCATACTTTTTTTTTATTGAACGCATCTTCATATTCTTTTATGTCCCTGAGTTGGTAAGTCCTAACTAAGATCTCTTCAGTTGCAGTCTGTGTTCAGTCTCAGTTTGATTGATCTAACACCTCTTTCAATGTATGAATCTAACCTTATTACTTCCTCTACTTCCTCCTCAAATTTAATATCCTCATCCTCATCATTTAATTGTTTTAGTATTTCATTTATGCTTCTAGTTTCTTTTTCTTCTCTGCTGCTTCTCTTACAATATTTTCATTAATTTTTAATAATTTAATTACTTTTTTTTCCATTCTCACCGTGCTTTCCATTTTTTGTTGTTCAAATATTTTCTTAAAGCTAATTATATCCTTTTCTTTTCTTCTTTCCAGGCTTTCACTTCATTGGTTGTTAACAAAATCTTTAAATTCATCTTTAATCTCCTGTTTGGAAAATCCTTGGGTTTTCTTTAAAGATTCATTTTCACTTGTTAATTTCTCAATCACCTTTACCCTCTCATCATTTACTTTCTTGAGGCTGTCTATCTAATTTTTCAAATGACTTTTTTCTTTACACAAATCATTGAAATTTGACTAATTTAAGTTAATCCTCTAATAAATTTTCAAGTGATTTATTACATCCACTCACTTCTTTCCTTACCCCTCTGTTTTCACACTTCAATTTTTCAATCTCCTTTACCCTCTCATCTTTTACCTTCTTGAGATTATCTATTTCATTTTTCTAATCCTTTCTTTCCATCTGCCATTCATGAAAAGTTTGCTCAATGGTGTTCATCCTCTCCAATAACTTCTCAAACTGATTTTTTACACCGACTTACCTCCAACTGTATTCCTCTCTTCTCAATCCTTGTTTATTTTCTTATGCCTCAATTTTGTGTAATTTCACCATGGATTTGGCGATATTCACATCTTCCTGAGTGAATCCTTTAACGGTCCTCTTGGCGGTTGGATCTTGGTTCCCTCAATTATCACTTTGCACAATGGACTTTCCATGGTTTTTGCCTTACTCAAATCACCTGTGTGTGAGTGCCTGTCTAGGCTAACTGCTTTAGGCGGCTAACAGCCTGGTATATAGATATAGAATAAGCATTGGCATACCAAATAATGTATGATACTGAATTTCCTGTATTTTTACTCTTTAGACAGTTCCCAGTTGCCCATGCATGGTCTGTGTTTGGACAGAGGACTAATGGCAAAACAATATAAGTGCCAAGCCACATTTTTCTTACATTGCTAATGTGAAAGATAGACAAGAAACTTCTTAAGAAATGTCTTCATATGTAGGAACTATAACATACTTGTAAATACCTATCAAAACAATGGGTCATATGATAAAGCTATCATCACAAACCTTGGAAGAGAACCCAAATGACATATTTCTTCCCACGATGATATCGGATTCTCTCCAATGTCTAGTTCTTCTAAACAGTCAAATCGACCACAAGGAATGGGTCCCAGAACTTCAAGCTTATTAAAAGCCACCTAGAATAAGAAATCATTACTTAATAATTTTAAATAAATAAGACCTTTCAATACATAACACAACACATCTTAATTTGGCTTCAGCCACATCAAATTTTTCATTAATCAAGAAAAAAAAAGTGATATTCATAATACTACATACCTAAATAAGTGGATTTTTTCTATATCTGTAAAATAACTACTAGAGATCTATGTAAATGGAGTATCAGGATATACAGTAAAACATGTTTTATCCTGTCTCTTTATTCTGGAATTCTAGATAATCCTCCTAAAACTCTTCTCTTCTCTGGTTGCACTTTTGTTTAAAGATATTAGCAGTACAAACGCAAGTTTGTCCTTACTATTGAACTTTTTTCCTAAAACTCTTGGCTGCTGCCTTCTCCTTGAAGCGTGTGGCCCAAACAGTAATACCTATGATCTTATATTTCCATATCATAGCTGATGTATTAATTGATAATTAGGGAGTATGGTCAGTAATGGTGGGAATAATTTATATGCATATGGAAACAATAAACATGGCTTCCAAAGTTCAAGTCCTGTCAGTGGCATATATTTACTTTTTCTATTATTGCATGGAATATAATCACTTACATGTTGTTTCGATACACAACTTCAGTTCAGCTTCATTAAATTGGAGTTCTGGGAACAACATGTACTTTCAATAGGTTCCATTATTGGCATGCACAACTTCACCACTACTGGCTATGGCTGACGAGCAGTGATCTAATTAATAGTCTTAAAACACACAATGAAAAAAAAAATTCATAAATAAATAATATAACATTCTAAGAACAGTTGCAGAGTTATTAAGTTACCAATATCTCTAGATTTAATCCCTATATAACATTTTTTGAGGAGAAAAAAGTTATTTTGTCTTCTGTGGCAAATGCCCACAAATACACCATTTCACCACACACATACACAAAAATTTGTTTGAACGATACAAAAAAGTACAACAACAACAACAACAAAACAAGCTTAGTTATAGTTATATAGGGTCTGGACTGTGTAGAATATTATGATCATATCTAAAGAGGAGGAAAGGTGATTTGGAGAAGACAATAACCATGGAAAGGACTGTTACTGAACCCGAGATTTAGGGATTTACGTATTTTATGGCATATAACATGCTCCGGCGTATATCACGCACCATGAGCTTTAAGACAACAAATTGGGAAAAAAAAGTTTGGTGCTTAAAAAACTCTAAATATTTTAAAAACTGATGTTACGAAATAAACTGCACCTGAAATAAAATGCTTAGGTGAGCCTTATGCGCATGCGTGGCCCAGAAGCAGACGATGTATGATACACTATGTTTCAGCTATAGCTGATATATTGTGCAGGAGTTACTCTTGTTACTGGCCATGCAGCAGGAAGATGTATTAAGCACTCAATTTCCTATCGATTTACAGAGAAACATCTAAATATGCCATAATAACAATCAAATTAGCTTACATTATTCTATCTTCACGGTATCATTGTGAGGATTTGATTGTTATTATATATTTAGATGTTGTGTCTCCATAAATTGATAGGAATATATATATATATATATATATATATATATATATATATATATATATATATATATATATATATATATATATATATATATATATATATGGCTATTTAACTTATAGCAATTACTTCAACATGATGCAGACAAGGCTATCCACTACACTAATTTTTTAGAAGATTTTGTTTCTTCAATAATATTTCGTAAAAATATCGAGGGTACGGTCCTCTTAAGCCAGAAGCACTAAACAAGTTTAGATTTTGCCCTACGAATATCTGAAACAGTTTGTTTTTTTACACCATATTCCTCACATATCCGCTTCACAGACGCACCACTTTCCAACATTTTGATCAGCTCAAACTTCTGTGCTACAGTTAAATTCAAATTTTCCTCTTTTCTACTTTTCCTCCAGATGACATGGTTGTAGAAAATTATGATAATTTGAGCACGACAAGGTCAAAAACCATGTAACAATGAGCTACACGTGTTGTTGCACTGCTGGCTGTCCGGTGTTGCCACATCTCCATATGTACCGCGGGACTTTCAAATTGTCTGTTGCTTCCGAAATCCGTTAAAGTGAGGTCCGTTAAACCGAGGTATGAGTGTATATATATATATATATATATATATATATATATATATATATATATATATATATATATATATATATATATATTATATATATATATATATATATATATCAGCACTGCAACTATCGAAAGCAGTATTCATGCTCCAAATATCTGCCAATGGAAACAAGGATTGAAATGTCTTTTACCTGTAGTTTCCTCAGTTCAGGAAACATAATACAGCATGTCAGAAGGTCTGGCCATGAATAATGTAACATGTAGTTCAAGACAAGGTGAACAACATGTTTCAAGCTCTCCTTCAATTCATCAGGATGATCAGGAAAGCTCAACATGTTGCCACTGTAGAAGAAAAAAAAAATTAATAATAGTAATAATAGTAATAATATTAATAACAATAATAATGATAATATGACAAACACATATAGCGGCCAATCAAAGCCATCCAAAATGGTTTTTGGTTTTCATGATCCATATACCCTAACTGGCAGTGTAGTGTATTTTAGTGCTTCACCAAGAAATTCTATCCCCATCTCATACCTACCTTTAGATTTATTTCTCAATATAAAAAAATACAATGTGGATGTGGTATGAGTGGTGTGATCTCCTGTGAACTATTTGAAGCTTGAAGAAATAAAACTGTATGTGGACACTGAAGATTTCAACCAATGACCATCCAAATACAAGCTGTGGCTAGTTAGTCATCTAAAAGAAAATGGAGTAAAAAAGAAACTGGAGATGCAAGTAGAGACTAATTTAGGAAATCAAACATTATACTAAACATGGCCCACTATAAATTGGCAAAAATACAACCGTTTAGGAAGGATCGACTTTGAGTCTGACAGTTGCTTGCTGCCGATTGGTTCAGAGCAATAATGGAGATATAAGAGCACCCCTATAAACCATTGTATATGTCTCCAAGTATTGGATTTTGAGTTACCCATCACTCATCATAAATGACTACTTTTTCAACTCTAATGAAAAATACATCACATAAACTAAAGTAACATCACCAACGGACGACTGCAGTCTGACGGAGATGCCTATAACTACTCCCTTGAGATGGGCACCATTGTTGATGTCAGATCAGTAGTAGGTACAATCACTGCCAGGCCTCCTTGTCTCGGAGAGTCCCACTTTATCCACCTCAATCTACTGAGCTCATCTGATATATGAGGCAGTCAGTGGTCCTCTAAGTGGCTCAGGATGTTCCAGGAGCCCACATGCAGAACCTGTTCAAGGTATACCCCAGGGCTGTTTGACGGGCAGAGACCACTTCTGCAGCTCCTCCGTCACTCAGAACTAAAAGCAGGGCAACAGAACCCCTGCATCCCAAATGTGGGAGGACTCCCTTGCCCTGCTTTTAGTTCTGGTGACCAAACCATTGCAGCATATTCTAACTTTGGCCAAATCAATCAAATTAATTTCTTAATCATCTCTTTATCCAGATATTTGAAAGCCATTCACATATCTCTCAGCAGCTGATATATATGTTGAGATTTTATTAATGCGTTTCTCAGGTGACAAATTATCTGTAGTCTATATTCCCAATCACTTTGGCATTTGTTTTGTTAAAGCATAATTTTCCATGGAGTACTTCCCTCTCTGTCTCATTCTACTATAGGTTCACAATCTTTTATCCACTTCCAAAAACCAAAATTTTTGTCCAGGATGTCGTCTGCACATCAAACCATCAAAATGTAAATACGTTAGAGTCAGCTGATATCAAAGAAGTGCTGAATGTTATGCATTCCTTGAGTGATGGAGAAATTGCTGAAATGGTGTTAGATAACAATTAAGCATGAGGATAGGAGTGATGAGGATGACGATGTGAACACAGATGAAAAAAATGCCCATAGATGATATTGTAAAACTGTGTTGATCAGTTAATTGGTGGCATGGAACAACGTACGTTTATCAGTGTCCATGAGATTATGGCAGTTTAATCAATCAAAGAAACACTGCTTTGACAGAAACCTCTGTTGATGAAACAGATGACACTGGAGGAAGTCTTTAACAAGACTGTCTCTCGTAGTGCTGCTGAACTGAATGGTCATCATAACAATAATGACAACATTGATCTACCCTCTTCTTTAGGATCCTCAAACTTTCATGTGTTAAGCTTAGTTTGAGCCAGTTTATGTAAAGTTTCACTTAATGTTTTATCTTTTTCTTATTAATTCGGTGGATTCAAGAATCCCTGAGCCAGGCCACCTAAGACCCTGTAACCTCGCTAGGGTGACAAGAGAGCGCTACCTCCCTCACCAAATAACTGCCAGGATCACAGCACAAACTCGCGACCTTGCAGCCACCAACTGAGCACTCTACCACAGAGACATCCGGTTCCCTGTAATGTTTTTTTTATCTAGAAAAGGTTAAATGTTAATATCTACGCTAAAAATCTTCCATTCCAAAATACGAAAAATTCCAAAATCAGAACTGTCTGGTCCCAAGGTTTTCAAATAAGAGATTGTGAACCTGTACAACTGTTTCGAGCCACGTGTCAGGCAATTAATTACTGGAAAGAGCTCAGATAGGTCCCAAGCACCTTCATGCCTGCATTACTACCCACGTGTTTCCTGCTATACTTTGTATTGAAAATGTCAAAAAGTCCTGCAGACTCCCATATGGGCAATAGTGAAAAGAAAAAGAGGAAACATTTATATCTAATAATACCGTAAAAAGTCAACCTGCTGGAATAATTCAACCATGGTGTAAGTGTGAATCGTCTGACTGAGGAGTTTGGCATTGGAAAAACCACTATACAGTAGTGTTAATTTAGCACGAATCTATTTAACATGAGACCATAAATTAGGGATAGTATTTCACTTTAATACTGATTTTTTCAATTTAGCGCAAACATCCGCCAAAAAGTGTAAACAACATTCTCCCGCCACTCCACTTCCCGCGTAATGCTACCTTGCTCTGTCTCCACTTCCCGTGTAACGCTATTTAAACGCATTTAAAGTCTGCTGTTTACACTGAGATGGAAGATATGCGACGGCGTAAACTTACCTTGACTGGACCTATGGTGCAAGATGAGGCCTACAAAATTCAGAGCAAGATTGCCTCAAAACAAGGCAAGACCATCGAGGAAATTAAATTTACGGCAAGCACAGGATGGTTATATAAATTTATGAAACGGATTGGTACAAAAAATATTGTTGTGACTGGAGAGGCTGCCTCAGCTGATTACGGAGCCGCTGAGGAAATGAAAAAACAAATGAAGGACTTGGTGATGGAAATGAACCATTCTCCCCAGTGGTACTGGTGGACTAATGGTCACTGCCCAGTTACAGAGACTCGCTACCAACATACTTTATACATACTCATAAATAAATGTTAATTTTGCACTTACCGTATTTCTCTGGAACATTACTATAATATAGTAATTCAATTTAACACAAAATAGATTTAATACAACTTTTTGAGGTACGTATCTCGTGCTGAATCGACGCTCTACTGTATATGACATAAAAAAACAGAAGGACAAACTGTTGATGTTTGATGCTGAAAGTGTCATCACATGAAGTTGATGCAAAATAGAAAAACACTGCATAAAGCAAAAAATGAAGATCTTGATCATAAGAACATAAGAACATAAGAAATTAGGAGACTGCAAGAGGCCAGTTAATGACTTATACGAGACAGTTCCTTGTCCCTCACCCTTGGAATAATCCAATATTTAGCCATCCCACCTGTCATCCCTATCCATACTCTCATCCAGCCGTCTTTTAAAGCTACCTATTGACTCAGCACTTACTACGTGTCTATCCAGCCTATTCCAATCGTTCACGACTCTGTTTGTGAACCAATATCTACCTATGTCTGTCCTGAATCTAAGTTTTTCTAGCTTGTACCCATTTCCATGTGTCCTATCCTGGCTACTAAATTCTAAAACCTGATCAATGTTTCCCTTATTAATTCCTTTTACCCATTTGAAAACCTCAATCATATCCCCTCTTGCTCTCCTTCTCTCTAGGGAGTGGAGATTAAGACATTTTAACCTATCTTTTGTAGGGTAAATTTCTCAGCCCCTGAATCATCTTGGTCATTCTTCTCTGAACTGCCTCCAAGGAGCCTATATCCTTCCTATAATAAGGGGACCAAAATTGAGCTGCATAATCTAAGTGGGGTCTAACTAGCGCTAAATACAACCTCAGATTGACCTCAGAACTCCTATTTGTCACACACCTACTAATAAATCCCAGTATCTTGTTGGCTCTATTTCTAGCTATAATACACTGTTCCCTGGGGCGTAAGTCACTGCTTATTTGAACTCCTAAATCCCTCACACTATATGACCTTCCTAAGGTAGTGTCATTTAATGTGTAGTCTACAGACCTATTTCCTTTACCTACGCTCATAATGCTACACTTGTTAACATTAAACTGCATCTGCCATTTCTCTGACCACTCGTACAGCCTATTTAAGTCATCCTGCAGCATCCTAACATGGTCTAAATTCTTTTCCTGTCTTCCTATCTTTGTGTCATCGGCAAATTTACTGATATCACTATTTATTCCTGTCTCTAAGTCATTTATATAAATTATGAATAACAATGGTCCTAGTACTGATCCCTGTGGTACCCCACTAGTGACATTACCCCATTCTGATTTCTTCCCATTAATTTGTACCCTCTGTTCCCTACCAATAAGCCATCCCCTAATCCATTCTAGTACCTTCCCACCTATGCCGTGAGCCTTAACTTTACTTAATAGTCTCCTATGGGGTACTCTGTCAAAGGCTTTACTGAAGTCCAAATAAACTATATCATACTCGTCCCCCTTATCTATTGTTTCAAATACTTTCCTATAGAAGGATAATAAATTTGTGAGGCATGACTTCCCCTTGCTAAAACCATGTTGACTATGTCTAATTAGCTTGTGTTCATCTAAATGTTTCCTAATTGCCCTTGCTATGATAGCTTCTAACATCTTGCCTACCACTGATGTTAAACTAATTGGGCGGTAGTTACTACTTTCTGCCTTATCTCCTTTCTTGAATATAGGAACTACATTTGCCTGCCTCCATAGCCTAGGAACTACTCCTGTGTCTAGTGATTCTCTAAAAATCATTGCAATAGATTCAACGAGTTCTTCTCTACATTCCCTAAGAATCCTCGGAAAAATGTTGTCCGGCCCTGGAGATTTAGTCTTTTTAAGTCTATCTATTTTCTTGCTAACTACTTCCCTACTTATGTCTATTTCGCTTAATTTATCATCCTCTTGTCCCCTAAAGATCTGTACTGGCTCCAGTTCCCTACCCGACTCTTCTTGAGAAAATACAGACAAGAAGTATTTATTTAATTCCTTACTAATATCCTCACCATTTTCTATCAAGCTGCCATCCATTCCTTTAAGAGGTCCTATTCTTTCCTTTGTTTTAGCCTTGTACAACTGATAGAATCCCTTTGGATCCTGCTGGGCATCTCTAGCTATCTTAACCTCATAATTCCTCTTTGCAGTCCTAATATCCTTTTTAACCTTCCTAGCTAGGTCATTATACTGCCCTACTACCTGTACTTCTCCCCTTTTAATTTTCCTATAGAGTCCCCTTTTTAATCCAATTTCCCTTCTAATGTTGCTATTCATCCATTTTGGATCATTTTTATTTGACCTAATCCTCCTCTTAGGTATATGCTGTTCCTGCCCTGTATGAATTTCCCTTACTATGTTATTATAATGCAATTCTACCTCAATGTTTTGATCCTCCTCTCTGCCTACTCCTATAACCTCCCAATTTATACCCTGGAAATAATGTCTGAGGCCCTGGTAATTTCCTTTTCTAAAATCTGGTACTAAAGCAGTGTTCTGTTCTACCTGCCTCTTTGCATTAATCTTGAATCTAATTTCGTGGTGGTCACTAACATCAAATCTCGCTCCTATCTCAACCTGACTTACCAAAGTTTCATTATTAGTTAAGACCAGATCTAAAATATTTCCCTGTCGTGTTGGTTCCCTTACAAGTTGTGTGAAAAAACCATCCTGGACGACATTTAAGAATTCCTCCGAGCACCCGTCTCCTGTCATACTATCCCAGTCTATTCTCCTATAATTAAAGTCCCCCATAATGCACACATTATTATACCTAGATGCCCTTGCAAGCTCCTGCATCAGGGGTGCACTAGCTGCTTCGCCTAAATCTGGAGGCCTATATATAATGCCTACAACTAACTTATTCCCTCCTATAATAATGTCAATCCTTAATGACTCCGTATTCCTATCTGTTTTTATTGTGGTATTGACATAGCTATTTAATGTGTTTCTAACGTACAGTGCTACACCTCCCCCTCTCCTCCCTACTCTATCCCTGTGGAAAAAAGTGTACCCATCTATTCCTACTTCAGGTAAGAAATGTTTGCCTGCAATATCTAACCAAGTTTCTGTAATACCTATAATATCTAACTCTTCAACACATGCGATACCTCTAAGTGTGTCTATCTTATTTATTACACTTCTACTGTTTGTATAAAAGACACTTAGTTTATGCACCTCCCTCTCTTTACCCCGTCCTTTGTCACTATTACCCTTACCTCTATTAATATTTAGTTTCCCTGACTGGACTGCCTAACAGCCCTCTCAAGACACTCACTAAGTTCCTGCACTCCCTTCCTACTGAAGTGTACACCATCCCTGGCATAGAGCTCCTGTCTCCTATAGAACCTGCTCCACTCATCCATAAAACCTACCCCATCCTCCCCACACATCCTCATCAACCTCTCGTTCAGGCCAAGGGCATGTGAGAGGATTCATGTGTTAATGGAGTGGATTCATCAATGCTGGAGTGAACATATGCTGCTTGACAGACTAATGGTTATGAAACAAGCCAAACTCTACCATGCTGAACTGAAAATTGAAAGAAACTGTAAATATTCACAATGCTCATTCAAAAATTCGGAAAATCCTGAAAACCGACTAACTGCCGGTTCCAAGCAGTTCTGATAAATGATTATGTACCTGCATATATATATATATATATATACATATATATATATATATATATATATATATATATATATATATATATATATATATATATATATATACACATACATACATATGCAGGTACAGTCCCCTGGAAACTGTACAAGATGAGGGACAGGTCACTGGCGGTCAGCCAATGACAAGTCCCATGAAAAAGGAGGTGACATATGTCGCCTGATTCGGTATTTTGGTTAGGAAGAGTCAGCTATACTCTCCCTGCGATCACTGTGAAGGTTAGGGAGAGCCTTGCAGGGATTCCAGAGGACTGTACATAACCATTTATTTATTTATATATATATATATATATATATATATATATATATATATATATATATATATATATATATATATATATTGGAATTAAATAATTAATTTACCTTATGTTCAAGAATCGGAGACTTTGTAGCTGACGAGTGATATCTGCAACTGCAGTCCATGAAGAAAGGAGACAGTTTGAGATATCAACTGAGTGCAACTTGGGAAAAAGACACGTCAAGTCTGTTTCATCAGTTCCCCAGATCATCCATTGAGTAAGCACTGCTGTCCCAAGGTCTTCTAATATGCTGAAATATGGAAACAATTCAATTAGAAAAGGAGATGCTAGATATTTGTGGAGACACATGAAAACGTTGCAAAAAGTAGTTATCCCTCAGAAAAGTATATAGTTAAAATGGACTGATAGAAAAGGTGCTAATGGCAAATAATGTACAAGTAAAGTTAGTAAAGTTAGTGGGTCCTTAACGGATATATTTAATAAACCAGTAGCCTTAAGAGAAATATCCAATTTTTGGAGACAGGCGAACGTAATTCCGATTTTCAAAAAAGGGCGATAAAAGCATGATGAGAAATTACCGGCCAATTAGTCTGCCAACAGTTATAGGTAAAATGCTATAATCAATTATATCAAAGAAAATATGATAGCATTTAAAATTACATAAATTATTCACCAACTTTCAGCATGGGTTCATTAAGGGTAAATCATGTCTCACTAATCTTTTATCTTTTTATAAATCAGTTTGTGAGGCAGCTGATAAGGACATCAATTATGATACAATATACCTAGATTTCAGCAAGGCATTTGACAGTGCAACCCACCAGAGACTATTGATGAAAATTAAAGCCCACGGAATAGATGGTAGGGTATATAGTTGGGTTAAAGCATAGCTTAATGGTAGGGAGCATAGTTCAAATAAATGGTAGGAAATCCAATTGGAGTAAGGTAATATGTGAGGTCCCCCAGGGGTCCGTATTAAGCCCATTACTTTTCATTATCTATATAAATTACTTGAACTATTGGATGAGTAGCAACATTAGTAAATTTGCAGACTGCACTTAAATAGAGATAAATAACTTTGGAGCAGGAAGTTATGGTATTACAGGAGGAGTTAAACGAAATGCATGAGTGGGCTGTTAAATGGCAGATGAACTTTAAAATCAACAAGTGCTGTATGATTCACGTAGGTAGACACAACAAAAAAATAGATATACCCTAAACGGAGCTGCCATAGGAAAACCAAACTTAGAGAAAGACTTAGGTGAGTCACAACTTGAGGTCCAGAAAACAGTGTATTAGTGCCAGAAACAGAGTTAACAGGGTACTGGGTTTTATGGGCAAAAGCGTGTGTAGTAGATCAGCAGACGGAATTCTAAGACACTTTTTTCTTAGCATTAGTTAGGCCTCATTTAGATAATGCTGTGCAGTTCTGGCCTCCGTACTATAGAATGGATATAGTTAAGCTAGGAGCAGTACAAATAAATATGACTAAAATGATTCTGGGGATAAGGAACCTAACATACAAGGATAGACTAAAACACCTCAATCTACACTCTTCAGAGAGACGTATGGTAAAGGGAGATTTGATAGAGGTGTTTAAATGGCTTCAATAGAAGAGATAATAACAAGGTTCTCATAGTCAAAGAGTCAGTCAAAAACGGTCCATTGTTTTGAGAAATCTTTTTTAGGCTCAAAGTTGTTCTATGCACTGCCATATATGGCAGTTTTTTTGGATGACTGGACTAGATTAGTATTTACAAGTAAATAATTTTCACAAAAGTTTTATAGTATCAGTTAGACAAAAATTGCTATACTATACTTACTTAAAGAAATACAAAATTACTCTTACCCTTGTTTCTTTCCAACTTTATCCATGCCAACCACTTCTACAAATCTTGCATTAATTTTTCTTTGCAGTTGTTCTGTTACCTGAAGGAAAAATAATATGCCATATATTAGCAGATAATAAAAATTTTACACAAAAAATATACAAAATTTTCACAAGAAAAATGTTTGTATTGGTGCTGCTGAAGTAAGTTTATTCTTGCTTTGAGAACATGTGTTGCTTATAATTGCCTGAGTGATAAAATTAAGTACTGCGTCAACACAGAAGACCTCAAATGGAAAAAAATTAAATGTAGCAAGTGTAGAAAAACTAGTTCTGCTTGCATATAACAATGCATAGATATATCATAAGCTCAACACTACTTTTTACATTGGAACATCTGGTGTAATGTTCATCCCATCTTCTGGTTTCTGATCTTCCTGTGGTGTTTCTGCTGTTGCCAACTTGAGGAGGTGGATCAACTTTGATTTGTCCAGGCATGGCAAGATTGTACCATCTGGAGCAAAAAGGGCTCTTGGTGTCAGAGTGAATTCGTGGTTCCCAATGGCCTCTTTCTGGTTGATGTCTCTGCTGGACCAGGCCAGGACCATCAGTCTGCCATACAAGTCCTTGGTCTCTTTTAGATCCACAGTCTTGTCTCGGAGCTTTACCGTGGTTTTCTTGTTTGCAGACATGAACATCTTGTTCTTCTCCTTCTTAACTGGTGCCCATAGGCTGACATTTCCGTTGACTCGCTCTGAAACGTAGTCTTCATACGCCTTTTGACCAGTCACGTCTGCACTCAAGATCGTTGGTACATAGTCATCAGGGATGTAGGCATGAGTGATCACATTGTGCAGCTTGTCACCTTCAACAGCAAATGGGTTTCCATGTTTGAGCATGGCTGCCTTGATCTTGTTGGTAACATCATGTTCCTTCTTGACAGCATTTGGCCCATTTACACTGGCTATCACGCATCTCTCATGATCTACTTGTGTCTATATGGTATCTGATTTTATCTGTTTTGTTAGCGTACTTATTGCTATAGTGTTTACATCAAGTTCCTTTGACGTCGCTCAAGAATTGGCTAAACATAATCTGAATTGTATGTATTGTTCGTTCTTATTTCTGCAAGATGTATTTGAAAACTATGTTTTCTCTGTTTCATTCATTCTGTTCCACTCATCTTCTTTTGTCATGTGTTTTTTGTGCGTTTGTGTGAGTGTGTGTTTTAATACCAATAATTTGTTATTTCTTAAAAGTAGTAATACATTCTATTCTATTCTATTCTATCATGTCTCGTACTCCCAGGTTTAAGGTTTTGTACCCCTTGGGGGTACAGGTACCCCAGGTTACTGCTCTAGGTTATTTAGAAGCTGGGATATTGACGAAAAAATGTTCACGGCTGCCATCTTGTAAAACCCAAGATGGCGGCCATATAGGACTCGGGGCAAATGGAAACATTGTTTTTTCTGATTGCTTATACTATAAGGTTTCCAAAAATGTATAGTTTTGATACTCTCCACAAAACTCCAACGAAAGTTAAAATCCAAATACAGTGAACCTGACTATATGTGATTCAAGGCAAGATGTTATAGAACGCCTAACTTCTGATCTTTTACTAGTTTCTAATTGGGGGCAAAGCAAACATGGTTCTGTTCAATGCCTCAAAAAATCAATTTCTACAACTATCTACTTGACATAACATTCCAGTAAACTATCCCCTCTTCTTCAATAACACTCAACCCCCTCCACATTAAACACATTTGGTCTATCCCTAACCAAAACTCTAAAACTGGTAATTTGAAATCTCTCTCTCTCTCTCTCTCTCTCTCTCTCTCTCTCTCTATATATATATATATATATATATATATATATATATATATATATATATATATATATATATATACACAAATATATATATATATATATATATATATATATATATATATATATATATATATATATATATATATATATACACAAATATATATATATATATATATATATATATATATATATATATATATATATATATATATATATATATACATATTTATTTATATAGGGTGCAGTAGCTTTAAAATAGATATAGATAGCTCAGGAATAAGAGACTTCTTTTGCTACAGATAAGTTCATTTTATACAAACATAATTTTTAATTTATACCTTGAAAAGACCATCCTGTTCAAATAAGAGAGAGAGAGAGAGAGAGAGAGAGAGAGAGAGAGAGAGAGAGAGAGAGAGAGAGAGAGAGAGAGAGAGAGAGAAGAGAGAAGAGAGAGAGAGAGAGAGAGAGGAGAGAGAGAGAGAGAGAGAGAGAGAGAGAGAGAGAGAGAGAGAGAGAGAGAGAGAGAGAGAGAGAGAGAGAGAGAGAGAGAGATTAAGAGAGAGAGATTAAGAGAGAGAGAGATTAAGAGAGAGAGATTAAGAGAGAGAGATATTAAGAGAGAGATATTAAGAGAGAGATATTAAGAGAGATATTAAGAGAGAGAGATATTAAGAGACAGAGATATTAAGAGAGAGAGAGAGAGAGAGAGAGAGAGAGAGAGAGAGAGAGAGAGAGAGAGAGAGAGAGAGAGAGAGAGAGAGAGAGAGAGAGAGAGAGAGAGCAATAAATGGAAAATTACAAAAGTATGGAAGGAATTTTATAGAGAGGAGCAAGTGAAGATTTCTAAAGCAACCTTTATGGTCGTTCCACAATTAAGGTGACACAGTATGCAAATACATCAACAGAATAATTGGAGAATTTTCCAAACAGAGAGGAATTATAAAGTGAGTAACAGCTTAAAACAACTCACCTCACATTCAATAGTTGTGTCATCCTGGTACCTTCCTCGTACTGCGCTCTCAAAAGTTATTCCTGTGTTCACTTTTCCTTTACGAACAAATGATCCTGAAGTTGGATGTCTGAAACAAAATAAAATAAAAGGATTATCTATCATTATGATGTATCATTTCACACGGAAACATTATCAAATTATGTAAATAACTAAAGAATTAACTAATTCCATGCTGAACCCTAAGTATCCCATTTTCAATATATGCATCCATTTCTCATGAATTAAAGGTTACCACTATTGTTCATTCAAAAGTAGCACCTCAACCCCACACCATGAAAGAAAGAAATACATAAATAGAACAAATAAATAAATATATAAAAAATTGAATCTTAAGTAATTAATATTTTCCATTACGTATAATTTTATGACACATTACCTATATGTCAAGGGCAAATATATCCAAATACACCTTGGTCTCATAGAGCACGTCCAATAGGTCGATGAGACGTCATTTTATGTGATACATGTAGCCTATGGGGAAAATGCCAATTGGTCGATCGGTCACCAAAATTGTCCTGAATCTAACGTACACTGCATATTATTAACAATTATCAAATATAAATGGTTAAAAAAAACATCAAATAAGGTTTTCTTTGCCTTAATCCTATGGAGATGTCAGTACAAGGGGAGGGAGAGTCCCAGGTTTTGTGAGGATCACTCGCTTTTGCGCCAAATTGTTCTTACACTGGACTCTGATAGCCCCAAATCACATCCTATGGCTGTGTTTTCCTTTCCTTTCTCTTTCCGTGCAATAACTTCCTTCTTTATATCGAAGGAGATGGTCTTCCGTTTTGTAGATGCACGGCCAGGCATGTCTGAGTCAAAGTTGGCGGTGGAGTAGCTTGAAGCGTCCAGCCGTAGAGTCTAGCTGTATAGTGACTGGGTGAAGGTGCGCATGTGTGAGATCACAGCTGACAGCAGCAGGCTGAGACAACACTAGGGACGAGCAAAGTACGGGATTTCTGGTAATCACGGGTACGGGTATCCATCCCGGCCAACCCAGGTAAGTCCTGGATATCTGTCACAAACTGCCAGCTGCAAGCGTGCAGTGGTCCTGGGATCTAAGTTGAGACGATTACCGGGTGGGATCCCGGGGCATATATACCGGACTATAAGACAAGATTTTTTGCCAAGTTTAAGGCTTCTAAATCTAAGAGTCCACTTATACACCGAGAATGAAACGCAAATCTATAACTCCATGATGAATATTCAGCGCCACTGTACCTTGGAATTCATTCTGCAGCCACACACATGTATGCATAATATATATATATATATATATATATATATATATATATATATATATATATATATATATATATATATATACACAGTGGAACCTTGACTTACGAGTTTAATTCGTTCTGTGACCGAGCTCGTAACTCAATTTGCTCGTACAGTGGAACCTTGACTTACGAATTTAATTTGTTCCGTGACCGAGCTCGTAACTCAATTTGCTCGTATATCAAATCAATTTTCCCCATTGAAATTAATTGAAATGCCATTAATCCGTTCCAGCCCCCAAAATACCACCCAATTTTTTGTTACGTGTTTTTAAATAAGAAAAATGTATTTATAAATAACAAATATTGTATAAAAACATAATAAAAGAGAATGTAAAGCAAATCAGCATGAATGGCTCGTGCCTTCTCGCAGGTGATACCCTCCGTCACGGTATCTCCCTCAAGCTCCTTCTCTCTCACCCACATCAATAGCATATTCTCCATCTTTTCATGGTAAGAGGTCCGGAGCTTAGAAAATATTTTAATGCCCTTGGCTGGTGTTATAGCCTTTATCGACTCCTGCTTCAATATGGTACATATCGTAGAAGTACTGCGCTCGTATTGCCTCGCCAAGTCGATTACTCGCACACCTTGCTCATGTTTTTCTATGATTTCACGCTTTATTTCGATAGACATCATCCTTTTCTTCTTTGCACCGCTGTCCTTTCCTCTCACTTTCTTAGGACCCATTGTTACAAACAAGAAATTCGGTAAAATAAATGCACAAAAGCACAGAACGCGAGGACAACAGAGATCCTTACGCGGTGAGGTAAACACAAGCAGAGAACAAATTTTGCACGGGAGAGCTGGGCGGGCGTATGGCTGCGTTTACTAAGACAATACTGCACGCTTCGTATTGCTCGGTGACAAGATTAGAGGTTTGTAATATTTTGTTTAATTATAATAAATAAGCATTTCATGGTAACAAACTATAATATTATATATGTTGGCACTAAGCTCCTGTAGGTTTGCTATTGTAGCAGAATTGTCTAGTGAACGCAGCCCTGACGCTGACTCGTACCTCAAATTTTGGCTCGCAATTCAAAGCAAAAAATCGACCGAGTGACGGCTCGTCTCAAAAAACTCGTATGTTGGGGCACTCGTAAGTCAAGGTTCCACTGTATATCAAATCAATTTTCCCCATTGAAATTAATTGAAATGCCATTAATCCGTTCCAGCCCCCAAAATACCACCCAATTTTTTGTTACGTGTTTTTAAATAAGAAAAATGTATTTATAAATAACAAATATTGTATAAAAACATAATAAAAGATAATGTAAAGCAAATCAGCATGAATGGCTCGTGCCTTCTCGCAGGTGATACCCTCCGTCACGGTATCTCCCGCAAGCTCCTTCTCTCTCACCCACATCAATAGCATATTCTCCATCTTTTCATGGACAGAGGTACGGAGCTTAGAAATTATTTTAACGCTCTTGGCTGGTGTTATAGCCTTTATCGACTCCTGCTTCAATATGACACATATCGTAGAAGTACTGTGCTCGTATTGCCTCGCCAAGTCGATTACTGGCACACCTTGCTTGTGTTTTTCTATGATTTCACGCTTTATTTCAATAGACATCATCCTTTTCTTCTTTGCACCGCTGTCCTTTCCTCTCACTTTCTTAGCACCCATGGTTACAAACAAGAAATTTGGTAAAATAAATGCACAAAAGCACAGAACGTGAGCACAACAGAGATCCTTACGCGGCGAGGTAAACACAAGCAGAGAACGAATTTTGCACGGGAGAGCTGGGCGGGCGTATGGCTGCGTTTACTAAGACAATACTGCACGCTCCGTATTGCTCGGTGACAAGATTAGAGGTTTGTAATATTTCGTTTAATTATAATAAATAAGCATTTCATGGTAACAAACTATAATATTTTATATGTTGGCACTAAGCTCCTGTAGGTTTGCTACTGTAGCATGCAGTATTGTCTAGTGAACGCAGTCCTGAACATGACTCGTACCTCAAATTTTGGCTCGCAATTCAAAGCAAAAAATCGACCGAGTGACGGCTCGTGTCTCAAAAAACTCGTATGTTGGGGCACTCGTAAGTCAAGGTTCCACTGTATATATAAATATAAATATAAATATATATATATATATATATATATATATATGTATATATGTATATGTATATGTATATATATATATATATATATATATATATATATATATATATATATATGTATATGTATATATATATATATATATATATATATATATATATATATATATATATATAAATATATATAAATATATATATATATATATATATATATATATATATATATATATATATATATATATATATATATATACACACACCTACACAGGCGTGCGGGCCCACCCTAACTCTATGGGTGTCGAATGTTTACTGACTGTAAACTGTAAACACAGGCCGGTCCACTCTGAAGAGAGGATTCGTGGGAACACAACACCAGGGCGGCGGGCACCCGACCGCGCCAAATTACAACAATCAGTTGCTGATTCACAGAAATCATGATGCCGATAAATACTGTTAATGTTAAGCTAGCCAATCATAACCTTCGCAGCTAATCGCATAATAAAATTAAAGCTACGTGACAAGGTGTGAGCCAGTCCTTCCATTGTAGCATTCTCCAGGATACCACTGCCTGACTACCACCACTTCAACTAGCCAGCAGCACTATCCTATTTATGGAACCACCAACCAATGTTTCTTTACGTTTTGAAAAATTCAGACTAATGTTTAGTAAAAGTAATATACGTACAATATGTAGTTTTTTAATTCCTTTAACTACTTACATCTTGAGCAACTAGTGTTGGAAGTAATTGTTGGAGTAATAAATTAAGGATGGGTGAACAGTGAATCTTACCATGAGAAAGGGGTCGTCTAATATAGCGATAATAGCTCAAAACCAAATTTTTTCCCTCGAAAATTGGGGGTCGTCTTATACAACCAGTCGCCTTATAGTCCGGTATATAGAGTACATAGTATACTCACACATATGTCAAGGTTTCAGGTACTGCTCGTCGTTATTTACCTTGCAAAGAATCTTGGAAGTTATGTTATGGTTTCAAGGGGAAAGGGAAGCAGGAGTCAGCGTGTTGTAGGAGTGCTACCATGTTGTTTACATTTTTATTTATTTACCTCCGATTACAGTAGGCTATGGTTTATTTACCTCTTATCATCTTTATTTAATGAATATATAAACGCAATGACTACTGATCTCCCACTTGGTCACTCTATCCTAACTGGACGCTTCAATCTGCTACAACGGAACCCTATGCACTTTTGTCGTTTTGTTGTGATGACGTCAGGCATGGGGACAGCCTCAGACCCTCAGCAAGACCAACATCCCACCCTCGACACATACATACACCATTCAAAGTGAGTAACAGTACAGTATCTATCTATTATCTATCATATTTAATCACATCTGTACGTATATGTACTGCAATTTTTTTTTTCATTGTATCATGTATTTCGGGGATCATTGGACGAAAAAAGGTTAAGTCTTGAGAGTCCCAGACTACACTAGTGCATTTCCCATAGGTTATTAACTTCCAAGGGTGCGCAAGGGGTCCGGACTACATTAAGCGCACCCTTAGGGGGCCGACTATCCTTGCAATTGAGATCTAAAATCTCAGCGCTGCCACCAATTTTTGCAACGTTTTCGTGTTCCTATATAAAAACCATTAGATCACAGGGTTATGGAACACTGTTTGAGTTTTCTACAATTTAATTATTAAGAATCAACATAACTTCATCACTTCTTCGACTCTTCAATTCATCAAAATCGCTTCCATTTCACAATTATTGTCGACCCTCGATTTAACGGACTTCGGATTTAATGGACTCCGTCTGCTAGCGGACAATCAACCCAGATTCGGACTAAAGTCAGTTAGTGTAAAAGAAAGTCCGGTAGGTGGCGGTCGCGTCAGTAACATAATCCGTTAAAATCTAGGGTGAAACGCCCAACTTTTGGGAAATAAAATATGAAAACCTAATACAACCAAACCTAATCTAACCATAACCTAAGATAACATAATTAGGTTATGTTAGGTTTGGTTCAGTTATATAAGGTTTTTATATTTTATTGCCCAAAAGTTATGTGTTTCACCCTAGATTTTTTCCCCTGGATTGCCATATTATGGCCTTTAACCAAGCAACGGACTTTTTACAGTAACGGACAGGGCTCCCTCCACATTAATCCGTTAAATCGAGGGTCGACAGTAATTCCTCATAATTGTTTCCATCTTTAACATAGTTACATCCATATCATGCACATATTTATATCATAATTATTTTCCCGTGGAGCAAATAACACCTTTACATGACACATAAATACAATTCCTACATAAATCAATATATCTTAACTTAACATCCTATGAGCTGACAAGAGACTGCATTACAAACGACAGAGTTTTCACTTACCATACTCAGGCAGGCCTCCATTTTGAGGTAAGAAGCTCTGAATCATTCCAAGTGAATGGAAGTCAAGATGGTTAAGACGTCTGGTTACCTAACGGCCCCCAAAGTTGCTTTTATACAAAATTCACGTCACAAGATTCCAAATGTCACTAGCTTTAATCAATTCCATAGAGACTATTTTCCCTCAAATTGTAACATAAACGGTTGGCTATACACCAATACAATTGATACCAGCCCTCCATAAAATATGTTTACAATTGATACTAACCCTCCGTTTAATCTGGTTCAAAAGCCAATATCATCTGTGTTTATTTAACACACACATTTACCCTAAACTTATGTTGTTGTGTCTTGTGACTCTGAAGGGGATTACTTCATTTGCCCCAACCATCTAATCTACTCATGCCGGCTGTCTGCCACAAACAACAAACAAAATTGCTTCCTTTCCAACCATATCTCAGGAGTGATTAGTTCTATCTCGCTCCTCTAGTCTACATGTTATTGTACAGGTCATGATAAGGTCATGGTAGTCAGCTTTGCATTTCAGAATCAATTGTCATAGAAGGCACAAGTTTAATGACAATATATTTATCAGTTTTGGCAGAAAGATCACAATAACAATATAATACTTACTAAGTATAAATAAACATGCTGTGTTTTGTTATTTTGTACCTGGTTGTAAAATATTTGATGTTGTTGTGGGAACCATCATGTCTGCCACGAGAAGCATCATCCCAGTCAACGCCATACCACAACCCCTGAGTTGAGGGAAGCTGCCCAATCCAACATATGGTTCCTCGGTAGCCATCACACTCAACTCGTCCCCCAATGCCCACATTAGGCCCTGTCATCTAAAAATATACACAAATATATATAAATATACACGTATATGCACTGTAGATACGGATACGTATATGCAATATAGATATGGAGACAGGACCACACGAGTGTAGCTCAGGCCCTGTATACAACTAGGTAAACACACACACACACACACACACACACACACACACACACACACACACACACACACACACACACACACACACACACACCCACACCCACACCCACACCCACACCCACACACCCACACCCACACCCACACGCACACGCACATGCACACCCACACCCATACCCACACGCACACACACACACACACACACACACACACACACTGTTGGATGGACTTGACAGAAGGAAAGTGACTGGACCTGATAACATATCAAATTGGGTGCTCAGAGAGTGTAGTTCCCAATTGGCAGAGAAGATATGCGACATGATAAACACTTAATTGGAACAAGGAAAAGTACCAAAGGACTGGAAGCGGGCAGACATAGTCCCAATATATAAAAATGGAAATAGAGAAGATCCTCTAAACTACAGATCCATTTCATTAACAAGTGTAATAGCAAAGTTATGTGAAAGGGTAGTCAAAAAGAAATGGATTGAACATATAGAGAATAACATCTTAACAGAAAGACAATTTGGATTCAGAGAAGGACGATCTTGTACTACAAATTTAACAAGCTTTTACTCCAAGGTAATTGATATAGTGGATGAGAGAGGTGGATAGGTGGACTGCATTTACCTGGATTTGAAGAAAGCCTTCGATAAGGTGCCGCACAAAAGACTAATGTGGAAATTAGAACATGAAGGAAGAATTGGAGAATCAATATTAAAATGGATGGAAGACTTTTTAAGTAATAGAGAAATAAGGACAGTAATTCAGAACATCAAATCAAGCTGGAAGGGAGTGATAAGCGGAGTCCCGCATGGATGTGTCTTGGCACCAATTATGTTCGCGGTATATGTAAATGATATGATTGAAGGTATAGCAGGATACATAAACATGTTTGCAGACGACACCAAGATAATGAGGAGTGACAAATCAGGAAGACTGTATTGTCCTACAACTAGATCTTGACAAAATAAACGATTGGGCTACTAAATGGCTATAGATGGTTACTATAGCTACTAAATGGTTATAGATACAACACGTACCTAACTTTGGGGTAAAAAGCTTATATAACCTAACCTAACCTAACAATCTACCTAACCTTACTTGAAAGATGCTGTATCAGGTCAAATACACACACGCCCATACTCACATAGTCCTGATCCTCCATATAACTGAGTTTCAACGGCAGATTTCACCTCAAAATTAATAGGGTTTGAAAAATATTCTTTTAACACTAATAAATCTCTTCCTTTTTCTTGTAACTCTAAATAAAGTTCTAAGGCAGTGAGGAGGAACTTTTCTCTTATCAATTTGTCCGCCACACACTCCCAGGTAAGTTTTATAGGCGGTATAAGGCCAGAAATATGTGACATGACGTGTCACTGTTTACACAAACTACGGCGTGGACAATGATCTTGATCTTGATCTTAATGTCACAGGAGGGTAGAAAACTGTATGTGTGCTTCCTAGATATAGAGAAAGCACATGATAGAGTCAACAGAAGTAGGCTATGTAATGTTTTAGAGAAGATTGGGTTAAGTGAGAAGATAGTAAACATAGTTAGAAGTGTGTATGTTGGTACGAGAGCTAAGTATAGATTTGGTAACCTTGAGACAGACTGGGTGAAGAGCGAAAGAGGTTGTTAGACAAGGATGTGTCCTCTCACCAACCCTATTTAGTTTATATACTGAAGAGCTAGCTGCCAGGATAAGAAGAATGAATGTGGGAGTGAAAGTTGGAGAGGACAAGATATGCATGTTACTGTATGGGGATGATGTGGTTGTTATGAGTGAGTCGGCAGAAGAACTACAAAGTGTTTTAGATGTGATAGGAGGATATGGAAGAGACTTTGGAGTGAGCTTCAGTAGTGAGAAGAGTAAGATAATGATAATCAATAGGTCAGAGAATGAGTGTAATACTACCTGGAGGTTAGATAAAAAGGTGTTGCAACAGACTAAAGAATACAAGTACTTAGGAGTGTGGATGAGTACAGATGGATGTGAGAGAGCAAAGAATGAAAAGATAAGTATGATGAATCAATGGGTAGGTCGCCTAGGGAGTGCAGCAAGAATGAGAGCATGCAAGTATGAGGTACTGAGGGAAGTGTGGAAGAGTGTGGCTGTCCCAAGTATCATGTATGGTATGGATGTAATGGCTTGGAATGAGAGTGAGATAGAAAAGTTAGAGGTGGGACGAAACAAGGTAGCTAGAATGGCTCTGAATGCACCTAGATATGCAGCAGTAGAAGCACTGAGAGGGGATATGGGGTGGAGCACTTTTAGGGAAAGACAGATGAAAGCAACTCTGAGATATAAAGTTAGATTAGAGAGAATGAATGAAACAAGACTAGCAAGAAAGGTATACTTGTGGACTCTAGGAGATAGCAAATGGGGAAAGAAATGTGGGAAAATTATAGACAAGAGTAGCATGTTAGTTAGGAGGGTGCACAGACCTTTTGAAGATAGACAGAATGTTGTTGAATGGAGAATGACAGACAGAAACAGAGAGGGGGCAGAGTGGGATGAGAGAAAATGGAAAAGGGAGATAGATATAGCAGTGAAAGCGGATGGACTTAGCGAGTGGAAAAATAGGATGGATAGAAAGGGAACTCTAAGGTGGTATAGGGAGAAAGAGGCCCCAAAGCATGAAGTTTGGTATGATGGTAGCCTGGGGGGTGACCTGTTCAGAGTGAGAGCGCAGTGTGTGGAAGTGAATGATAGGACTTATAGATGGTCAGAGGATAGGAGGAAAGAGTGTGAAATGTGTGACAGGGGTGTGGATGAGACTGTGGTGCATCTGATGTTAGAATGCAAGAGATATAAGAGAGCACGTGCAGATATGATGAGAGTGTTTCTGAACGAATTAGGGCATGAAATCAATGTGATGGGTGGAAGGACTGGGTGTGAATGGATGGTGCTGCTGTTGGGACTGAATGGTGTGGCAAATGGATGAATGATAGAGGCTGTGAAAGAATTCCTTGAAAAAGTGTGGAATGTTAGATTTAAGAAGCAACTCTGCTGTTTTTTTTTTTTCTGCTATTTTTTTTTGTGTTTTCTTTTCACAGGTGCTGCCGATTCAAAGGCCTGGTTTGGGGCAACTCAGACCTCCTGTGACATCAAGATCAAGATCAAGATCTGAGTTGCCCCAAACCAAACTAGTGATGGGCGTTCCGGCTCTTTTCCGAGAACCGAGTCTTTCGTTCTCGTTCACTCAAAAGAGCCGGCTCTTCCGGCTCCCAAACGGCTCTTTCAGCTCTCAAATACTTTTTTATAAGTAGTTCCACATATTCTGTTTATAGTCTTTATAATTTAGAAGAAATTTCTTAGGATAACTTTGCTAGTTAGCTTTCAATACCTATTGATTTAAGGAAAGGTGAAAAAGCTTTCAAAAAATTTTTAATTTAAACCAAATATTTTTTGCTATCATTAACCGTTGGCGACAGTAGGCTTACTGAGGCACATATGTGGACTTGCCTCGCCTGTTATTTGGCGGACAGACAGACAGACAAACAGACAAACAAACAGACACACACACACACACACACACACACACACACACACACACACACACACACACACACACACACACACACACACACACACACACACACAAACATATGATCTATTTTCTTTTTCATTTAATATTTATCTATCAGAGAGAGAGAGAGAGAGAGAGAGAGAGAGAGAGAGAGAGAGAGAGAGAGAGAGAGAGAGAGAGAGAGAGAGAGAGAGAGAGAGAGAGAGAGATTTCGTTCACACACACACACACACACACACACACACACACACACACACACACACACACACACACACACACACACACACACACACACATACACACACACGGTCACACACACACACACACACACACACACACACACACACACACACACACACACACACACACACACACACACACACACATACTATCTATTTTCTTTCTTATTTAACATTTCTATATGAGAGAGAGAGAGAGAGAGAGAGAGAGAGAGAGAGAGAGAGAGAGAGAGAGAGAGAGAGAGAGAGAGAGAGAGAGAGACTCAGACAATTTTTCGTTCATGGTCACACACACACACACGGTCACACACACACACACACACACACACACACACACACACACACACACACACACACACACACACACACACACACACACACACACACACACATACTATCTATTTTCTTTCTTATTTAACATTTATATATCAGAGAGAGAGAGAGAGAGAGAGAGAGAGAGAGAGAGAGAGAGAGAGAGAGAGAGAGAGAGAGAGAGAGAGAGAGAGAGAGAGAGAGCGCGCGACGGTTGACTGTTATGTAATGCGAGTTTGAGGGGTGGTGGGGTACCCTACCATCCCTCAAATTATCAACGTAGTTAACTTGTCTTTTATCGCGTAAATATTAGTCGTACAGAAAAAATGCACTTATGCTAATTGATGTAATTTTAAAAGTTCTATCAAATCATGTAATTTAATCTAACTTTACGCCAAAATATTTTTTTTTTTTAATGTTTTCATTATTTATAAATTGTTTACATGTTCTGATGGTCCAAAAAATATATATATTTATTTCCTTATTTTAATTATTCGCAGATTTTTTGACTTAAACTCCATAGTTTTCGTTTTTACAAAACGAAATGTTAAATACTAGTTTGACAAAAATTATGTTAAATAGTTATTTTCTTACCTTCAAAAGGCCTTTCAGCTGGTGTAGTCTGATTTTGAATAACGCTAATAGTTAAGAAAAAAAATTTTTCGATGGTCATTTATCATTGAGTTTCATTTTCAATAGACTGAAAAGAAAGCTTGTTTAATTTAACTTCCCTAATTACTCCTAATCATTTTACGTCAATTTCATAGTTTTCGAGTTATAAGGAAAAAACCTTAACGATTAGTTTGACAGAAAAAATGCACCTATAATCATTTAAATAATTTTAAAAGGCGTATCAGCTAGTGTAGTTATTTTTTTTTAAATTTTACTCACAGGTTATGAAAAAAAAAATTTCCTTCATTATATAAAGAGTAATTTCATTTTTAAATGTTGCAACAGAAAGTTGGATTCCTATTCACTCTTTATCTATTCGTAGTCATTGTACGTATACCTTATGGTTCTCGAGCTATAATGAGAAAATGAGTTTTGTGTTAAAAAATTAACTATGGAAAAAAATATACTTGATTTGTACAATATGTACACTATTTTGAGACGAGTTCTATAATTTAATTTGACCTCTTAATATTATCAGATTGTCTTCATTTACCGATATGTTGTAGGGAATATTATAATGTACATTCCACATCATTGGCCTGCCATATACACCATATATTTTCTGAATTATTCATATATATGTGTTTTATGTGTTGAGTTACCCCTCTTTGCTAGAGGCCAAAGCACTTGTAAATACAGTTTTCTTTGTTAACTTGAAGGGGTAACTTAACTATTTTACTATATAATTTCTATGAATAGGCTTCATTCTCGTAAGTATTATTATTATTATCATTATCGGTAATTTTTGCATTTTGTTAGAAAATTGCAAAAATATGGAAAAACTAGAAAAAAAAAAATTAACGGCTCTCAAAAAAATCCCAAACGGCTCTCGAGAAAGATCCGGCTCTTCTCGTTCATCTGGAAGAGCCGGCTCTATGAACCGACTCGTTCACAAAGTGCCCATCACTAAACCAAACCCAAACCCCAAACCCAGTGGTTTGTATCTTGGAGGAAGTATAAGTCACAAATGTGATAAATCTTGCCGTGTTTGATACAAACTTCTCTGCTACAATATTCACTTTGACAGTTATGACTTACACAAGCAAATAGTAATCAAATTACTGGACTATATAGTTCCTTGTATCTTCATAATCAATATTAACACATTGTAATTTCTCAAAACCTTGAAAAATTCTGCAAAAAGTCTTGGATAAGGATGTCGAGTTATGGGAGGCAATCATTGGCTCTTCTGATTCCAATAAACTTTTTTGATAAAAGTGCAGAATGAGGCCTTCTGCCTTTTCTTTTTCTCTCCTTCCCTACATACTCTACATAGTGTACTCAACCCATCTGTGAAGGTTTCAATAAGGGGGATGTAGGAAAAGTTCTTACGATCAGTACTCAGGATAGAACAAGAAATAAGGGTTACAAACTAGAATAATGTAGATTTAATAAAGAAATTGGCAGAAACTGGTTTACAAATAGGGTGGTAGATGATTAGAACAGACTAAGTCAGCAGGTAGTTAGTACATAGACAATAGGGAGTTTTAAGAGAAGACTAGACTTCATGGATGCGGATGAGAGGTGGATGTAGGTTATATGGGGATTAGGATTAACAGGAACTACCTAGTGCAGGCCTCAAGGCCTTTTGTAGCTTCCTTATTTTATTATGTTCTTAAGGTTTCAGGCGGGGTAAATCAATATTAACCTCGCAAAACGTCTTTGAAGCTAGGTTATGTTATGTTAGGTTGGTTAAGTTAGGTTAGGGTTATGATTAGGTTAAGTTAGGTTTGGTTCAGATGTGTTGAGTACATTATGTATAGTATGTAGAGAAGGAGAGAAAAAAGAAAGGGCAGAAGGCCTTATTCTGCACTTTTCCCTCTATTTTTTTTTCAATTGAAACATTAGATTGCCTGACTATTTTGGTTCCCTTTTTGCATGGGGCCCTAAAGTCATTCCAGGGCCTTCACTAACGTCATCTCTCTCTCTCTCTCTCTCTCTCTCTCTCTCTCTCTCTCTCTCTCTCTCTATATATATATATATATATATATATATATATATATATATATATATATATATATATATATATATTATATAGTGTTGTATATATATATATATATATATATATATATATATATATATATATATATATATATATATAAAACACTATGATATATATATATATATATATATATATATATATATATATATATATATAAAACACTATGATATATATATATATATATATATATATATATATATATATATATATATATATATAACACTATATGATATAAGTATATATATATATATATATATATATATATATATATATATATATATATATATATATATATATATATATATACATATATATATATACTATATGATCAGAAGGTAACATGAATAATTGGCGATCTACCGACATCCGCATAGGCGGGTTTTTTCTTTTCTCAAGATTACTGTGTACTTTTTTTCTTTTTTTATATATAGTATATCATAAAAGCTCTACATGGAAGGGTATATAAGTCAGTTTCAGAGATGATAAGTTTAGTAGATGCTCAGTATAGATGATAAACGAGCAAGATTTACAAATTATCCTTGCGAGGAGGCGTGAGTATATATTTACTTTTCATAGTGTAAAGAATAAAGGAAGACAATTTTGTCAGTTTTTTCACTCAATCCTGTAAGTTCATTTCATGCTGTATCCGTTCAAACAAATTAATAATTACTAATCACATGATATATTGAGGAATCAAGGCAAAAATGAAAACTTTAACGCACGACTCTCCCTTAAACTTCTCCAATGTTTTGGGTTGAATTGTATACTCCGCCCACCAGATAGGCTCCGCCCACTCGGCTTCACTTCCCGCTGTAGAGCGGTATGGGACGGGGCCTCTCCCCTTATACTTCCTCCAAGGTTTGTATGTACGTATTCTTTGACTATTTTATGTGAACTTTGATTCTATGTATTTATTGAGAAAATTCTGGTGAGATTATTATACTATTATTATTAATTATTGAAAAGAAAGAGAAAGTAAGAGTATATATAATTTTTCGTGTGTGTGTGTGTGTGTGTGTGTGTGTGTGTGTGTGTGTGTGTGTGTGTGTGTGTGTGTGTGTGTGTGTATATATACAAATACGTATCAATAACATGGACATTTTGTATTTTAATCTAATTTCATAGATTAATTATTTCATCTCTCTCTCTCTCTCTCTCTCTCTCTCTCTCTCTCTCTCTCTCTCTCTCTCTCTCTCTCTCTCTCTCTCTCTCTCTCTCTCTCTCTCTCTCTCTCTCTTTGACTTACATATTTTTGTGCAATATACAAACATCTTATTTCTTACTTTAATTTGATGAAAATAATTGTAAACAATATGATATGCTTTTACTTATTATTAGGAAAAAGGGAACAATTGTAAGTCGAAGCTACAACCACAAAATGCATTGAAACATCAACACCCACACAGGTTTGAATGTCACATCTTGTTATTTTCTACATTTCTCTAATATATTACAAGCTTTTTGCTTGTCTATGGCGTTCTTCTATATTAAAAACAATATATATAATATAAATCTTATGTAGACGATCAACTATAATGGTCTCAAACATCTTACTTTCCTCTGATTTATTTGAAATATATACCCAGATTCTTTCTCATGAAAACACACACATCCGCTTCGCTCCACCCACGTAGAGGGCCCACAGTTCGTTATTTTCAACACTTTCCTAATATATTTCAAGCTTTATGCTTGTTTTTGGTTAGCTTTTATATAAAAAACAACATATATATTATAAATCTTATTTATTTCTACAACTGTTATGGTCTTGAACGTCTTACTTTCCTCTTATTTAATCGAAATATTATCTCGCTCACTGTCTTCACAGATGAAGTTATGAAGTTTGATGAGCTGTGATTGGTTACATGACCAGAGGCAAAACAGTCGCAAACGCAGAAATTCGTATATTGAAAGTGTTTGCGATATGTTGGTCAGAATTTGCCTAGTCATTGCATCTTGGCAAGTGGTCTTGACATTACATGTAAACGCTTTAACTGCAGAAGTTCAAGATGGCCTTGCCTCTACCTGTATTATTTTCAAACTGGGTGAGTGTTGTTATATATCTTTAGAGTGGTGATGGAGGGCGTGTATATGTGTATGTGTGTATATATAATCCTTGGCGTGCAGTGAGGCGAGGCCCGAGGGAGTCTGAAAAGATGTAATGGCCTTGAGGTAGCCATCTTGTCACTCATTTGTTCATGAAATCTTATTATTTAATTTTTTTTTATCTGATTTTATGTTGTTGTTGTTGTGGTTTTAGGGCTGCGAGGATCCCTTGGGGAACACTATGAGCCCTGGTGATGTCCTATGATGTTATCACAGGCGCGGTAGTTGACGCCGGCCGCCGCCAGCAGGTCTAAGGTGCAGAGCGAGGCTCAGGGGACAGACGAACATGGTGCAGGTGATCTGTGAGTGATTTTATGTAAAAGGACCACATTGGAAATACGTGTGTACAATCAATCAATCATGTTATTGTTGTTATTGATATATTTTTATTATTCTAGATCCAAGAGGAATCTGACTACATACAAGAGGAATCTGAATAACTAACTGAAGACAGACGGAGAGAATCATGTCTAACTTGGAGCCAAGGTAAGCTACAAATTATTATAATTATTATTATTATTATTATTATTATTATTATTACACACATGTAACAAAACACTCATTTATCCTCGACAATTTTGCATATTTAACAAATAAAGTCAATCCATCAATCAATCATATTGTTATTGTTATTATTATTATTATTATTATTATTTAAATTATTAGGTAAAACTATACAATCACTACTCCAGCCCATTCTTTTTTCTCTCCTTCCCTACATAGTATACATAGTGTACTCAACACATCTGTGAAGATTTCAGGCGGCGGAAACCATTATTTACCTCGCAAAACGTCTTTGAAGTTATGTTAGGTTGGTTAAGTTAGATTGAGTTATGGTTAGGTTAAGCTTGTTAGGTTAGGTTACGGTTAGGTTATGGTTAGGTTAAGTTAGATTTGGTACCTAAGTGCTTAACAGATCGCTTGTACTTCATATATTCCTTGTTTGATTCTCTGCATTCATCATTAAACCAGAGTATTTATCCTTGAATTTACAAGGTACTACCTTGGACTTATTACTCACTTCCATGTACATGCTGGCATTTTTGGCAGGTTGAATAAACATGTCCTGCAACTCCATGGTTACATTGTCTATTGCAGACTGAGTGGGATCAGTTCAATCAGATAATTTGGAGTGGAAATCTTCTATTCTTTGTGGATCAAAAGTTTGCAAATAATCTTCTTTCTTGTCATTGTTCCATCTAGTCATCACATTGAACATATCAGCAAAAGAAATATTAACCAATCCACTATCATGTCCGTTTAGGGCAATGGTAATGATTGATGGGTTGTGTTTATCTGAGAGCAATGGTTCAAACGTATCTACACGGAAATTTTGAATGCATGGAGAGCAAATAATATAATCTATAACGTTGTAGCAGCTGTATACCTGTCCTCACTCATTCTTCCATTCACTATTTTAATATCGTGACACTGGCAAATCTCGATCAGCTTTTTACCATTGTTATTCATTGTACTATCAACTGAGTACCTTTTACTGGGTATATCAAGAGTGGAAATAGTCCTTAGATACAAGATCATCATTCAGTATTGTAGAGTTAAGTTTATCAACCTCACTAACACTAATAAAATCATCTAATGTACCTGTCCGTTATATTTCCATCACTACATACTTACACATATTGCTCTTTTAATAGTATGAACACAACTCTAATTAACAAGGAAATATTGAAAAATTATAATACTATAGTTTTGCACCGGGTCATCATGCACTGTTGTTCCCGTGTTCTAAATGTTCTCCAGCAGATGTATGGATGGTAATTATGGATGACTCTATCTAATCATGATCACCATTGACACTTAGCATGAACATTATCACCTACAAGACTTACTGTCACTTCTAATGTCTGTTAATCACTACTCTCTAACATAAGGGAGTTTTAAAACATTATTGGAGTAACAGGAACCACCACCATTTTGTAGCTTCCTTATATTCTTATATCAATTCAAATCTCCCTTTATTTGAATGCCTGAAAGTCGTGATGGCAAAGAGCTTACTTGATATTTGCAAACTAGTCACACCACCCACCAGGACAGTCTGTGTGTGTTACTTTAGTATTTTTTATCTTACAGGCCGAGTTGACGTCTTTTAGCAACATTTTCATTGACACAAGTTGACAAAACCTCCGGGAGAGAAGAAAAAATTGCATTGCGTAAGTACTAGATATAATTCCTTCTAAAATCTCGTTTAAATGATTCTATACAACCTAACAGTCAGCTCCTAGAATTCATGTATGTATTGACTCCTAGAATTCATGTACGTATTGACTCCTAGAATTGATGTACGTATTGAGTAAGCCTTTCATGTTTAGTAAGCAATATCTACCTTAAAAAATCTTACTGCAGGAAGGAAGGATGGGGAGGAAGGAAAAGAAGGAGATGGGAAGGAAGGAGGGGGAGGAGGGAGGGAGGAAAGGAAGGAGGAGATGGGAAGGAAGGAAAGGAATAATCATTAAATTTACATCTTGAGAACACAATGAGAATGACTTCTAATTAATTTCCAGCTGTGAACAAGTGAAGAGAGAATGTCATTATGGCAACGGGGAAGGATTTCACAACCAACACTTGTCTCACTTGTCCTCATCTACTTCATCAATATGGTTCTACTGAATACAGATGAGGTGAGGGAGGAAGGGAAGGGAAGGGAAGGTGTGTATGGAGAATGAGGAGAGGAAGGGAAAGGAACGGGAGGGGGATAAGATCATGAAAGATCTGTAGAGAGAATGAGGA
>JAXIVD010000987.1:102500-107241 GCA_036785275.1 Cancer borealis
CACGGCCTCTGACCTCGCTAGGGTTAGGACGTGCCGTCTTGGCGCTCCTCGGAGCAGCCTGGGTCAATGCGTTGACCCTTCCCCCACCCCCTACCTAATCCTCCCTCTTCCCCTCAGTGAGAAGTGGAAGTTCCACACAATTAAGAACAGTGAACTTGTAATGAACACACAACACAGTGAAGTTACTTAAAGCAAAAGAAAGTAAATTGAAGAATTATAAACAATGAAACCGATTGGGCGGACTAATCCATGCCTGTTAATCCCCGCCGGACTACCACCTTCCCGCCAACACAGCTGCATCTCCACCTACCACCCTCAGCTGCACCTCTACCCACCACCTACAGCTGCCCCTCCACATATCACCATGTGGGTGATTGTGACCTCCTACAGGCGGCACCTCCCCCAACACCTGAAGGCGACGCAACCCAACCAGACTCGAGTCCATCCCCGGCCTCCAAGGTGCTACAACACCGTCACCAGACACCACCGGGCTGGACATGGTCGTGAAGCGGACCTCACCTCACCCACGACATACCACCACACATCACTATGCTAACAATTTGTCTGAATAGTCTCATGTAAAGAAAAAAAAAGTCTTCCACTTCTCACATTTAGAATTAGAATTAAGCAATTTTAAAATGTATATTTTCAGTTTATGACTGCTTTTCTAAATAAACCGTTTATTATTATTATTATTATTATTATTATTATTATTATTACACACACACACACACACACACACACACTTACCTATGAATATTTTCCGTCAGCGTGGCCAGAGTCTGCGAAGATGACGACAGGATAGGAGAGAACCCAGGCTGACTGAAGGAGGACTGGGGGGCGGGGATGTGTGTCTGGGGGTGGGATGTGCTGGTGTGTGGTGGGGGAGTGTAGGTAGTGCGTAAAGGTGTGTAGCAGCTGATGGGAACATAGCGGCTCTCTGGTGGTAATGTTGATGTACCAGCTATTCAATGGCGGTCACTACACTGCCGACTGAGATCAACACACACATACCTTGCTCCTGAGGGTGTAAGGGAGATGATTAGTGTATAATTATTAATAAAAACATATATATAACACCCTAACGAACCCTAATTATTTGTTTTAGTGTTGTAATCATCCTAACAACCTATTTTTACACACACACCTTGCTCCTGAGGGTGTAAGGGATGTGATTAGTGTATAATTATTAATAAAACATATATAACACCCTAATGTATATATTTGTCACCCTATAAGTATATTTCTTGAATCCTGAGTGTGTAAAAGGGTGAGATCAGATCCTATCTTGTCTAAAAACATTTATATAACACCCTAATGTATATATTTGTTAGTAAAATCACCCTAACAGGACACAGTCCGGTCATAATCTTCCAAACTAAGATCAAATCAGCACCAAGTAATCTGCCTTTGATGGAAAATAAATTCAATGTGGACAGCCTAACTGAGTAAGGAAAGGCCGCATAACCAACGATTTTCTTTGTCCATCTTCTCTGAACTGATTCCAGCATTCACAAATCCCCCACATAACCAGTATTCCACAACACACTACCAAACTCAATAATAGGACGGATGTGAGTAATGAAAACCTGAAGCATAAACTCCGGAGATCTGCAGACAGTACCTCTAAGGATAGAATTAGCAACTCCATTAGCCTTACCACATACTTCATTGATATGCAGGTGGAATTTTAAGGAGGAGTCGACTAAGATGTCGAGGTCCCTAAAATACTGTTTGTTGGGAATGGGGTTATCAACTATGAAATAACCATAGACAGGATATACACTGGGTCTAGAGAAGTGGATACGGGCACACTTATTGACAGAGAAGGAGAGGCCCCAGGACTCACTTCTTCGCTGCAACACACTGACATCATTTTGTAAGAGAAAACTTGCACCAGAGCCACTAGATTTGTCAGAAGGTAAAGCAAGATATAATTTCAAATCATCTGCAAACAACACAAATTTACTCGTAAGGCCAGATGTTACATGGTTAATATAAATTAAGAAAAGTAAAGGAGCGATAACAGAACCCTGAGGTACACCAATACAGACGTTGACACTGACTGGAGGAGTTATGCACAACTACTTTCATGGTACCAGCACACAGAAAGTCACTCAACCAACCAAGCACAGGATTGGAGATGCCAATAGATAATATTGTCAACAGGACTCTATGATTCACTAGGTCAAATGCTTTTCTATAGTCAAAATAAAGTACATCCACTGCCCAGCCACAGTCTACATTTTTACTTACATACTCATAAGCTAAGAGTAGTTGATCTGAGACAGACAGACCTGCACGAAAACCAAATTGAAAAGGAGAGAGCAAATTGTGATCACCAAGATATTCATAAAGTTGAGATGCAATTATTCTCTCAAGAGTTTTGGAGCAAATTGAGGTCAAACTGATGGGCCGGTAGTTAGTCGGATTTGAATGAATACCACCTTTGAATAGAGGCATAATATTGGCTGTCTTCCAAATAGAGGGAACCTTCATAGATGTAATACTATTCTTAAATATGAGAAACAAAGGGTAACACAAGACTGTAGCACACTTCCTAAACACAATGCTTGGAACACCATCTGGTCCACTACTGGGTGAAAGCTTTAATTTGCTGAAAGTTTTCAAGTCATGCTGGACCAAGAACATTTAATGCTCTCCCTAAGGAAGTAAGAGGCATCAGCGGGTGCAGTGTGGAAAAATTCAAGGCGGCTCTCGACAGGTTTCTCAGGAACTTACCAGATGAGCCCCCTGTGCCTGGCTACACTGCCCGCTGTCGAGCCTCCAACTCCATCGTAGATCAAGTGGAACTCCTACACAGGGACGCCAAGACTATAAGCAGCGGTGGACCACCACGACTGTGAGGCATGACCCTCTAAGCTTCAAACAACAAACAAAAACGTCATTGACAGTGAATTCTTGGAATACAAACTGATTGGCAGACTTGATGAGGCTGGGGATGAGGTAGAAAACCAGAGACAAACACAGAGAAGCTATCAGCCAGACCATCAGACATTGCTTTACGTTCATTAATCCATGACCCGTCTTTGTTGACATAATGGAGCTGATGATGATGATGATTCACTCACCTAAATAAATCCTCCTCCATTTTGCCTGCCATTTCCGTCCCCTCTGCTCGCTTACCAGTCTAACGACCCCTTGTTTTGGGGGCTGACAGGGTCTGGCATGGTCCTGGCTAACTAACGCTGCAGAGTGAATGGCAGAGACGGCAGGAGAGAGTGTCTAAGTTCACTTTTCAATTCACTTCTTCCTTCTTTCGCGGCCATTTTGTTGAGTGTTAACTGTTAACATATGGAGTTTATGATGATGATTGTATTTGCACGGAGTAACTGCCAGACGTACGACTCATTGCTTCATAGTATTTTGAAATGTTGAACTCTTATTCAATATTACCAAACTAACAAATAATATTAAGAAAAACTGAGTCCATCATCGTGTTTATGATACATTAATGTATATTATAAGCAAGTAATATATACAGTAACACCATATCTATAATAAGATAATTGAAGGGAAATTAAGTAAGTAATAATAATTTTTCTCATATGTTTTACTTAAACTCGCTGTAACTTATTTAATTTTACTCGCATGGAATTTTAATCACTGATTCGAAATCTGCACACTTTTTTGGTCCCGATGGTATATAATAAGTATTAATAAGAAAAACATTACGTTGTTAAAAAGCGCAGTATATATTTTGCATCCTACAGAGCCACACAAGGTGATGGGACGTCACCTCAATTTTGTTAACTTAAGCCGGCCACACACGTGCAGTTTTAACGGACAGTTATAACTGTTCAGTTATAACTGTCAGTTAAAACTGCACGTGTGTGGGTATCTCAGTTGCTCATTTCGTCAGTTCAACAAAACTGTACAGTTAAACTGAGACAAATACAATGTTCCATATTTTTAACTGAAAGGAGTAACTGAACTGAGCGTGTGTGGGGATTCGTAACTGTACAGTTCTCAACTTCTCATTTCTACAGGTGGTAGCGGTGAGTGCAGTTTGTTGAGATGGCACGTAAACAAAACCAAGTGATTGTTGAATTCATTGAACTCTATCGATCTGAACCTTGCCTGTGGCAAGTTAAAAGTGAAGAATATCATGACCGCACAAAGAAAGATGTTGCCTATAGCAAATTTAGTAAAGAAGTTGGAGGAACTTGAGCCTGGTGCAAACTTTTGGTACACTGTTTCAGTCATGCGCAAATAATTGAGAAAATCAATTGGTTCTTCACTTAATTCCTTTAATAATTTAATATCAGAACATTGATTTCGCCTTAGTAACCACTTTTTGCACCACTGTTTACGCTTTTTAGTTTTCTTTTTTCTATTTGTTTGTAGCATTACAAAGAATACACCGAGAGCGGCAAGATCGTACTCCTCGGAATCCATGGTAAAAACTGAGGGATTGAACTGTGTGTGTGTGTGCATTTCATTTTTAACTGACGTCAGTTTAAACTGTGTCAGTTATAACTGAACAGTCATAACTGTCACTTAAAACTGCACGTGTGTGGCCGGCCTTAGATGGTTAAAATGCCTCGTATATTATAATGATTGCAATCTGATGCCTGACGAGCTAGTTAAATGTATTATATGTATAGGATATATCTTCCTAACAACTTTAATTTTTAATATTTAATCTTTAACACTAATAATAATATTTAACACTATTTCACTCTTGTCTTTTTTAATAATAATAATTTAACTTTGAGAG
>JAXIVD010000988.1:7500-47039 GCA_036785275.1 Cancer borealis
GCCCATGTGTCACCTTGATGGGAAATTGATAGGCAACCAACCAACAGGCAGTAAGGTAAATAGAGGTGCGTATTATTTTTTTTACATATATTTTTTTATTTTTCCCGAAATAAAAATTTCCATTGCAGATTTATGTGTCTGGTCATAATTGTTCTCTACTACTGGTACCATGTAACCCAGTACAACCAGCCGTATGGTCGTACTGTCGGCGACTAAATCGGCCCCACCACTGGAATACCAGTGAGGAGGGTGTGATTGACATCCAGATGGATTAAAATAAGACTATACAAAGGGCAGATGAACTCACCGTGATGAGTAAATGGCCATCCAATTCCAGCTATGGGTAAAATAGCGGGTTAGCAGGGAATTACTCCCTCAGAATCTCTATGTTTTTGCCCTTTGTTAGAAGTCAACTAAGCACCAGGTGTACCTAGTTGGGATTGGACTTGCAACCCTTCCTCGCAAACGCAATCCTCACTAAGAAAATTATCCCATTCGAGTTAACCTTATTTTGCTTCATCGTAAGCGTCACCAACACCGGAGTGCATTGCTGAGCCTCGACCCGGAAAAAACTTCTTTCATGATCATGGTGTTTCATGTGCTAGATAAGTATTTAAAAATAGCTAAAAGATTAAGAAATGTGTGTATAATGTACCTGCCGCCAAACTAACTCTGAAATTACCAACGAACACCATTGACAGGCTCTAGATAACCCAAGTGTCACCTACATGGGGAAAAAATACACAATCAACCAACTAGTCAACCAACAGGCAGCAAGATAAGTAAAAATACGTTTTATTATTTTAGATATAATGTTTTGTTTATCCCGCAATTTTTTTTTTCCTTTATTTGCATGTTTATGTCTCTGATCTGAATTGTTCTCTGTTTATGGTACCATGTAACCATGTACATCTAGTCGCATGGTTGGGCTGTCGGCGACTAAACCAGCTCTTCCACTAGAATACAAGAGAGGAGGGTGTGTTGGACATCAATGTTTTACTCATTTCAAAGAAGAAATAGTGACGTTGCATCTGCTAAAGAAATTTTCATTGTATGTTTCAAGGTAAGTGTATACAGTAGATGGACTCCAATCAAGATTAAGTTCTTCTCTGTGACAGAAGGTGAACATTTTGAAAAAATAAGAAATGTATTGTTTGAATATAGACTCCAATACAAAGTAAGTCCTTCTCTGCGACAGAAGGTGAACACATTTATACACAATAAGAAATGTATGTTTTGTATATAACTTCCAATAGAGAGTAAGTCCTTATCAATGAGAGAAGGTGAACACATTCATACATAAAAAGAAATGAATTTTTTATTATATAAACTATACAGAGTAAGTCCTGCTCTATAACAGAAAATAAATTGCGCGAATGTAATTCCTGACTAGCAAAAATATCGCACTTGAGTTTATAGCAGAGGTCACCAACACTGGATTGAAATGGTGAGCATTGGCCTTGGAAAACTGCGTTCATGATCACGAACATAATTAAAAGGCTGTAGATAGCCCATGTGTCACCTTGATGGGGACATGATAGGCAACCAACCAACCAACCAACAGGCAGTAAGGTAAATAGAGGTGCGTATTATTTTTTTAACATATTTTTTTATTTTTCCCGAAATAAAAATTTCTATTGCAGAATGATGTGTCTGGTCAGAGTTGTTCTCTGCTACTGGTACCATGTAACCCAGTACAACCAGCCGCATGGTCGTACTGTCGGCGACTAAATCGGCCCCACCACTGGAATACCAGTGAGGAGGGTGTGATTGACATCCAGATAGATTAAAATAAGACTATACAAAGGCCAGATGAACTCACCGTGATGAGTAAATGGCCATCCAATTCCAGCTATGGGTAAAATAGCGGGTTAGCAGGGAATTACTCCCTCAGAATCTATATGTTTTTGCCCTTTGCTAGAAGTCAACTAAGCACCAGATGTACCTAGTTGGGATTGGACTTGCAACCCTTCCTCGCAAACGCAATCCTCACTACGAAAAGTATCCCATTCAAGTTAACCTTATTTTGCTTCATCGTAAGCGTCACCAACACCGGAGTGCATTGCTGAGCCTCGACCCGGAAAAACTACTTTCATGATCATGGTGTTTCATGTGCTAGATAAGTATTTAAAAATAGCTAAAAGATTAAAAAATGTGTGTATAATGTACCTGCCGCCTAACTAACTCTGAAATTACCAACGAACACCATTCACAGGCTCTAGATAACCCAAGTATCATCTACATGGGGCCAAAATACACAATCAACCAACTAATCAACCAACAGGCAGCAAGATAAGTAAAAATACGTTTTGTTATTTTAGATATAATGTTTTGTTTATCCCGAAACATTTTTTTTCCTTCATTTGCATGTTTATGTCTCTGATCTGAATTGTTCTCTGTTTATGGTACCATGTAACCATGTACAACTAGTCGCATGGTCGGGCTGTCGGCGACTAAACCAGCTCTTCCACTAGAATACAAGAGAGGAGGGTGTGTTGGACATCAATGTTTTACTCATTTCAAAGAAGAAATAGTGACGTTGCATATGCTAAAGAAATTTTCATTGTATGTTTCTAGGTAAGTGTATACAGTAGATGGACTCCAATCAAGATTAAGTTCTTCTCTGTGACAGAAGGTGAACATTTTGAAAAAATAAGAAATGTATTGTTTGAATATAGACTCCAATACAAAGTAAGTCCTTCTCTGCGACAGAAGGTGAACACATTTATACACAATAAGAAATGTATGTTTTGTATATAACTTCCAAAACAGAGTAAGTTCTTCTCAATGAGAGAAGGTGAACACATTCATACATAACAAGAAATGATTTTTTATTATATAAACTATACAGAGTAAGTCCTGCTCTATAAAAGAAAGTAAATTGCGAGAATGTAATTCCTCACTAACAAAAATATCGCAGTAGAGTTATTCGCAGAGGTCACCAACACTGGATTGAAATGGTGAGCATTGGCCTTGGAAAACTGCGTTCATAATCACGAACATAATTAAAGGGCTGTAGATAGCCCATGTGTCACCTTGATCAGGACATGATAGGCAACCAACCAACAAACCAACAGGCAGTAAGGTCAATAGAGGTGCGTATTATTTTTTTTTTACATATTTTTTTTTTCTTTTCCCGAAATAAAAATTTCCATTGCAGATTGATGTGTCTGGTCAGAATTGTTCTCTGCTACTGGTACCATGTAACCCAGTACAACCAGCCGCATGGTCGTACTGTAGGCGACTAAATCGGCCCCACCACTGGAATACCAGTGAGGAGGGTGTGATTGACATCCAGATAGATTAAAATAAGACTATACAAAGGCCAGATGAACTCACCGTGATGAGTAAATGGCCATCCAATTCCAGCTATGGGTAAAATAGCGGGTTAGCAGGAAATTACTCCCTCAGAATCTCTATGTTTTTGCCCTTTGCTAGAAGTCAACTAAACACCAGATGTTCCTAGTTGGGATTGGACTTGCAACCCTTCCTCGCAAACGCAATCCTCACTACGAAAAGTATCCCATTCGAGTTAACCTTATTTTGCTTCATCGTAAGCGTCACCAACACCGAAATGCATTGCTGAGCCTCGACCCGGAAAAACTACTTTCATGATCATGGTGTTTCATGTGCTAGATAAGTATTTAAAAATAACTAAAAGATTAAGAAATGTGTGTATAATGTACCTGCCGCCAAACTAACTCTGAAATTACCAACGAACACCATTGATAGGCTCTAGATAACCCAAGTGTCACCTACATGGGGACAAAATACACAATCAACCAACTAGTCAACCAACAGACAGCAAGATAAGTAAAAATACGTTTTAATTTTTTAGATATAATGTTTTGTTTATCCCGAAAAAATGTTTTTCCTTCATTTGCATGTTTATGTCTCTGATCTGAATTGTTCTCTGTTTATGGTACCATGTAACCATGTACAACTAGTCGCATGGTCGGGCTGTCGGCGACTAAACCAGCTCTTCCACTAGAATACAAGAGAGGAGGGTCTGTTGGACATCAATGTTTTACTCATTTCAAAGAAGAAATAGTGACGTTGCATCTGCTAAAAAAAAATTCATTTTATGTTTCAAGGTAAGTGTATACAGTAGATGGACTCCAATCAAGATTAAGTTCTTCTCTGTGACATAAGGTGAATATTTTGAAAAAATAAGAAATGTATTGTTTGGATATAGACTCCAATACAAAGTAAGTCCTTCTCTGCGACAGAAGGTGAACACATTTATACACAATAAGAAATGTATGTTTTGTATATAACTTCCAATACAGAGTAAGTCCTTCTCAATGAAAGAAGGTGAACACATTCATACATAACAAGAAATGAATTTTTTCATTATATAAATTATACAGAGCAAGTCCTGCTCCATAACAGAAAATAAATTGCGAGAATGTAATTCCTGACTAGCAAAAATATCGCACTAGAGTTAATCGCAGAGGTCACCAACACTGGATTGAAATGGTGAGCATTGGCCTTGGAAAACTGCGTTCATGATCACGAACATAATTAAAGAGCTGTAGATAGCCCATGTGTCACCTTGATGTGTTGCCTTGATAGGCAACCAACCAACCAACCAACAGGCAGTAAGGTAAATAGAGGTGCGTATTATTTTTTTAACATATTTTTTTATTTTTCCCGAAATAAAAATTTCTATTGCAGATTGATGTGTCTGGTCAGAGTTGTTCTCTGCTACTGGTACCATGTAACCCAGTACAACCAGCCGCATGGTCGTACTGTCAACGACTAAATCGGTCCCACCACTGGAATACCAGTGAGGAGGGTGTGATTGACATCCAGATAGATTAAAATAAGACTATACAAAGGCCAGATGAACTCACCGTGATGAGTAAATGGCCATCCAATTCCAGCTATGGGTAAAATAGCGGGTTAGCAGGGAATTACTCCCTCAGAATCTCTATGTTTTTGCCCTTTGCTAGAAGTCAACTAAGCACCAGATGTACCTAGTTGGGATTGGACTTGCAACCCTTCCTCGCAAACGCGATCCTCACTACGAAAATTATCCCATTCGAGTTAACCTTATTTTGCTTCATCGTAAGCGTCACCAACACCGGAGAGCATTGCTGAGCCATGACCCGGAAAAACTACTTTCATGATCATGGTGTTTCATGTGCTAGATAAGTATTTAAAAATAGCTAAAAGATTAAGAAATGTGTGTATAATGTACCTGCCGCCAAACTAACTCTGAAATTACCAACGAACACCATTGACAGGCTCTAGATAACCCTAATGTCACCTACATGGGGACAAAATACACAATCAACCAACTAGTCAACCAACAGACAGCAAGATAAGTAAGAATACGTTTTATTATTTTAGATATAATGTTTTGTTTATCCCGAAAATTTTTTTTTCCTTCATTTGCATGTTTTTGTCTCTGATCTGAATTGTTCTCTGTTTATGGTACCATGTAACCCTGTACAACTAGTCGTATGGTCGGGCTGTTGGGGACTAAACCAGCTCTTCCACTAGAATACAAGAGAGGAGGGTCTGTTGGACATCAATGTTTTACTCATTTCAAAGAAGAAATAGTGACGTTGCATCTGCTAAAAAAAATTTCATTGTATGTTTCAAGATAAGTGTATACAGTAGATGGACTCCAATCAAGATTAAGTTCTTCTCTGTGACAGAAGGTGAACATTTAAAAAAAATAAGAAATGTATTGTTTGAATATAGACTCCAATACAAAGTAAGTCCTTCTCTGCGACAGAAGGTGAACACATTTATACACAATAAGATATGTATGTTTTGTATATAACTTCCAATACAGAGTAAGTCCTTCTCAATGAAAGAAGGTGAACACATTCATACATAACAAGAAATACATTTTTTTTATTATATAAACTATACAGAGTAAGTCCTGCTCTATAACAGAAAATAAATTGCGAGAATGTAATTCCTGAATAGCAAAAATATCGCACTAGAGTTAATCGCAGAGGTCACCAACACTGGATTGAAATGGTGAGCATTGGCCTTGGAAAACTGCGTTCATGATCACGAACATAATTAAAGAGCTGTAGATAGCCCATGTGTCACCTTGATAGGGACATGATAGGCAACCAACCAACCAACCAACAGGCAGTAAGGTAAATAGAGGTGCGTATTATTTTTTTAACATCTTTTTATTTTTCCCGAAATAAAAATTTCCATTGCAGATTGATGTGTCTGGTCAGAGTTGTTCTCTGCTACTGGTACCATATAACCCAGTACAACCAGCCGCATGGTCGTACTGTCAGCGACTAAATCGGTCCCACCACTGGAATACCAGTGAGGAGGGTGTGATTGACATCCAAATAGATTAAAATAAGACTATACAAAGGCCAGATGAACTAACCGTGATGAGTAAATGGCCATCCAATTCCAGCTATGGGTAAAATAGCGGGTTAGCAGGGAATTACTCCCTCAGAATCTCTATGTTTTTGCCCTTTGCTAGAAGTCAACTAAGCACCAGATGTACCTAGTTGGGATTGGACTTGCAACCCTTCCTCGCAAACGCAATCCTCCACTACGAAAAGTATCCCATTCGAGTTAACCTTATTTTGCTTCATCGTAAGCGTCACCAACACCGGAGTGCATTGCTGAGCCTCGACCCGGAAAAACTACTTTCATGATCATAGTGTTTCATGTGCTAGATAAGTATTTAAAAATAGCTAAAAGATTAAGAAATGTGTGTATAATGTACCTGCCGCCTAACTAACTCTGAAATTACCAACGAACACCATTGACAGGCTCTAGATAACCCAAGTATCACCTACATGGGGACAAAATACACAATCAACCAACTAATCAACCAACAGGCAGCAAGATAAGTAAAAATACGTTTTATTATTTTAGATATAATGTTTTGTTTATCCCGAAACATTTTTTTTCCTTCATTTGCATGTTTATGTCTCTGATCTGAATTGTTCTCTGTTTATGGTACCATGTAACCATGTACAACTAGTCGCATGGTCGGGCTGTCGGCGACTAAACCAGCTCTTCCACTAGAATACAAGAGAGGAGGGTGTGTTGGACATCAATGTTTTACTCTTTTCAAAGAAGAAATAGTGACGTTGCATATGCTAAAGAAATTTTCATTGTATGTTTCAAGGTAAGTGTATACAGTAGATGGACTCCAATCAAGATTAAGTTCTTCTCTGTGACAGAAGGTGAACATTTTGAAAAAATAAGAAATGTATTGTTTGAATATAGACTCCAATACAAAGTAAGTCCTTCTCTGCGACAGAAGGTGAACACATTTATACACAATAAGAAATGTATGTTTTGTATATAACTTCCAATACAGAGTAAGTTCTTCTCAATTAGAGAAGGTGAACACATTCATACATAACAAGAAATGAATTTTTGTTATATAAACTATACAGAGTAAGTCCTACTCTATAACAGAAAGTAAATTGCGAGAATGTAATTCCTCACTAGCAAAAATATTGCAGTAGAGATATTCGCAGAGGTCACCAACACTGGATTGAAATGGTGAGCATTGGCCTTGGAAAACTGCGTTCATGATCACGAACATAATTAAAGGGCTGTAGATAGCCCATGTGTCACCCTGATGGGGATATGATAGGCAACCAACCAACAAACCAACAGGCAGTAAGGTAAATAGAGGTGCGTATTATTTTTTTTTTTAACATTTTTTAATTTTTTCCCGAAATAAAAATTTCCATTGCAGATTGATGTGTCTGGTTAGAGTTGTTCTCTGCTACTGGTACCATGTAACCCAGTACAACCAGCCGCATGGTCGTACTGTCGGCGACTAAATCGGCCCCAACACTGGAATACCAGTGAGGAGGGTGTGATTGACATCCAGATAGATTAAAATAAGACTATACAAAGGCCAGATGAACTCACCGTGATGAGTAAATGGCCATCCAATTCCAGCTATGGGTAAAATAGCGGGTTAGCAGGGAATTACTCCCTCAGAATCTTTATGTTTTTACCCTTTGCTAGAAGTCAACTAAGCACCAGATGTTCCTAGTTGGGATTGGACTTGCAACCCTTCCTCGCAAACGCAATCCTCACTACGAAAAGTATCCCATTCGAGTTAACCTTATTTTGCTTCATCGTAAGTGTCACCAACACCGGAATGCATTGCTGAGCCTCGACCCGGAAAAACTACTTTCGTGATCATGGTGTTTCATGTGCTAGATAAGTATTTAAAAATAACTAAAAGATTAAGAAATGTGTGTATAATGTACCTGCCGCCAAACTAACTCTGAAATTACCAACGAACACCATTGACAGGCTCTAGATAACCCAAGTGTCACCTACATGGGGATAAAATACACAATCAACCAACTAATCAACCAACAGGCAGCAAGATAAGTAAAAATACGTTTTATTATTTTAGATATAATGTTTTGTTTATCCCGAAAAAATGTTTTTCCTACATTTGCATGTTTATGTCTCTGATCTGAATTGTTCTCTGTTTATGGTACCATGTAACCATGTACAACTAGTCGCATGGTCGGGCTGTCGGCGACTAAACCAGCTCTTCCACTAGAATACAAGAGAGGAGGGTGTGTTGGACATCAATGTTTTACTCATTTCAAAGAAGAAATAGTGACGTTGCATCTGCTAAAGAAATTTTCATTGTATATTTCAAGGTAAGTGTATACAGTAGATGGACTCCAATCAAGATTAAGTTCTTCTCTGTGACAGAAGGTGAACATTTTGAAAAAATAAGAAATGTATTGTTTGAATATAGACTCCAATACAAAGTAAGTCCTTCTCTGCGACAGAAGGTGAACACATTTATACACAATAAGAAATGTATGTTTTGTATATAACTTCCAATACAGAGTAAGTCCTTCTCAATGAGAGAAGGTGAACACATTCATACATAACAAGAAATGAATTTTTTATTATATAAACTATACAGAGTAAGTCCTGGTCTATAACAGAAAATAAATTGCGAGAATGTAATTTCTCACTAGCAAAAATATCGCACTCAAGTTAATCGCAGAGGTCACCAACACTGGATTGAAATGGTGAGCATTGGCCTTTGAAAACTGCGTTCATAATCACAAACATAATTAAAGGGCTCTAGATAGCCCATGTGTCACCTTGATGGGGAATTGATAGGCAACCAACCAACAGGCAGTAAGGTAAATAGAGGTGCGTATTATTTTTTTTACATATATTTTTTTATTTTTCCCGAAATAAAAATTTCCATTGCAGATTTATGTGTCTGGTCAGAATTGTTCTCTGCTACTGGTACCATGTAACCCAGTACAAACAGCCGCTTGGTCGTACTGTCGGCGACTAAATCGGCCCCACCACTGGAATACCAGTGAGGAGGGTGTGATTGACATCCAGATGGATTAAAATAAGACTATACAAAGGGCAGATGAACTCAGGGTGATGAGTAAATGGGCATCCAATTCCAGCTATGGGTAAAATAGCGGGTTAGCAGGGAATTACTCCCTCAGATACTCTATGTTTTTGCCCTTTGCTAGAAGTCAACTAAGCACCAGATGTACGTAGTTGGGATTGGACTTGCAACCCTTCCTCGCAAACGCAATCCTCACTACGAAAATTATCCCATTCGAGTTAACCTTATTTTGCTTCATCGTAAGCGTCACCAACACCGGAGTGCAATGCTGAGCCTCGACCCGGAAAAACTTCTTTCATGATCATGGTGTTTCATGTGCTAGATAAGTATTTAAAAATAGCTAAAAGATTAAGAAATGTGTGTATAATGTACCTGCCGCCAAACTAACTCTGAAATTACCAACGAACACCATAGACAGGCTCTAGATAACCCAAATGTCACCTACATAGAGACAAAATACACAATCAACCAACTAATCAACCAACAGGCAGACAAGATAAGTAAAAATACGTTTTATTATTTTAGATATAATGTTTTGTTTATCCCGAAAAATTTTTTTTCCTTCATTTGCATGTTTATGTCTCTGATCTGAATTGTTCTCTGTTTATGGTACCATGTAACCATGTACAACTAGTCGCATGGTCGGGCTGTCGGCGACTAAACCAGCTCTTCCACTAGAATACAAGAGAGGAGGGTGTGTTGGATATCAATGTTTTACTCATTTCAAAGAAGAAATAGTGACGTTGCATCTGCTAAAGAAATTTTCATTGTATGTTTCAAGGTAAGTATATACAGTAGATGGACTCCAATCAAGATTAAGTTCTTCTCTGTGACAGAAGGTGAATATTTTGAAAAAATAAGAAATGTATTGTTTGGATATAGACTCCAATACAAAGTAAGTCCTTCTCTGCGACAGAAGGTGAACACATTTATACACAATAAGAAATGTATGTTTTGTATATAACTTCCAATACAGAGTAAGTCCTTCTCAATGAAAGAAGGTGAACACATTCATACATAATAAGAAATGAATTTTTTTTATTATATAAATTATACAGAGCAAGTCCTGCTCTATAACAGAAAATAAATTGCGAGAATGTAATTCCTGACTAGCAAAAATATCGCACTAGAGTTAATCGCAGAGGTCACCAACACTGGATTGAAGTGGTGAGCATTGGCCTTGGAAAACTGCGTTAATGATCACGAACATAATTAAAGAGCTGTAGATAGCCCATGTGTCACCTTGATAGGGACATGATAGGCAACCAACCAACCAACCAACAGGCAGTAAGGTAAATAGAGGTGAGTATTATTTTTTTAACATATTTTTTTTATTTTTCCCGAAATAAAAATTTCCATTGCAGATTGATGTGTCTGGTCAGAGTTGTTCTCTGCTACTGGTACCATGTAACCCAGTACAACCAGCAGCATGGTCGTACTGTCAGCGACTAAATCGGTCCCACCACTGGAATACCAGTGAGGAGGGTGTAATTGACATCCAGATAGATTAAAATAAGACTATACAAAGGCTAGATGAACTCACCGTGATGAGTAAATGGCCATCCAATTCCAGCTATGGGTAAAATAGCGGGTTAGCAGGGAATTACTCCCTCAGAATCTCTATGTTTTTGCCCTTTGCTAGAAGTCAACTAAGCACCAGATGTACCTAGTTGGGATTGGACTTGCAACCCTTCCTCGCAAACGCGATCCTCACTACGAAAATTATCCCATTCGAGTTAACCTTATTTTGCTTCATCGTAAGCGTCACCAACACCGGAGTGCATTGCTGAGCCATGACCCGGAAAAACTACTTTCATGATCATGGTGTTTCATGTGCTAGATAAGTATTTAAAAATAGCTAAAAGATTAAGAAATCTGTGTATAATGTACCTGCCGCCAAACTAACTCTGAAATTACCAACGAACACCATTGACCATTGACCATTGTCCTTCTCAATGAAAGAAGGTGAACACATTCATACATAACAAGAAATGAATTTTTTATTATATAAACTATACAGAGTAAGTCCTGCTCTATAACAGAAAATAAATTGCGGGAATGTAATTCCTCACTAGCAAAAATATCACACTCAAGTTAAACGCAGAGATCACCAACACTGGATTGAAATAGTGAGCATTGGCCTTTGAAAACTGCGTTCATAATCACAAACATAATTAAAGAACTCTAGATAGCCCATGTGTCACCTTGATGGGGAATTGGGTAGGCAACCAACCAACAGGCAGTAAGGTAAATAGAGGTGCGTATTATTTTTTTTACATATATTTTTTATTTTTCCCGAAATAAAAATTTCCATTGCAGATATATGTGTCTGGTCAGAATTGTTCTCTGCTACTGGTACCATGTAACCCAGTACAACCAGCCGCATGGTTGTACTGTCGGCGACTAAATCGACCCCACCACTGGAATACCAGTGAGGAGGGTGTGATTGACATCCAGATGGATTAAAATAAGACTATACAAAGGGCAGATGAACTCACGGTGATGAGTAAATGGCCATCCAATTCCAGCTATGGGTAAAATAGCGGGTTAGCAGGGAATTACTCCCTCAGAATCTCTATGTTTTTGCCCTTTGCTAGAAGTCAACTAAGCACCAGATGTACCTAGTTGGGATTGGACTTGCAACCCTTCCTCGCAAACGCAATCCTCCACTACGAAAAGTATCCCATTCGAGTTAACCTTATTTTGCTTCATCGTAAGTTTCACCAACACCGGAGTGCATTGCTGAGCCTCGACCCGGAAAGACTACTTTCATGATCATGGTGTTTCATGTGCTAGATAAGTGTGGTGCCCGGGGGGGGGACGGGGACGTTATTTTTTTTATTTACTTATTATAGTTGTAAATTTCTGTTATTCTTTATTTAATTAATTTGTTTTACTTTCACTTCACTGCTGAAGGACCACCAGTGTGGTGCCTTGTCATTAAATTAACTTCGAATGGGGAACTCTCATGGCAATTAAAAATATATTTACTTTGATTAATTATATTAATTAATGGTCCCTGATGTTGGATATTTCCCTGGATATTAAGGAAAGAAAGCTGCCACCACCCCCAAAGGTTTAATGAGAATTAGGGGATTCTCAGGGAATTTAATTTCTTCCTAAAGGGAAGTTAAAATATTCGAAAGAGAAAATAATTACTACCAGGGAAATATAGGCGACCAATGAAAAGAAAGGGGAAACTGATTTAACAATTTAGTTATTTGGTAGAGTGGACTGAGTTTCAATAAGGCACATGGATTCGTGGATTTGTTTCATATCCTTTTTCAAGAGTGTTGAGCACCTCCCTATTAACATTACCACACCAACAGAGGTTATTATAATACGAAATCACTTCTTTAGATTTACTAGTTATTTATTTACTGTATAGTTGGGATGGAATATACCTTAAACATACACTAAGGCATCAGAAGCTTAACTGTTTACAACAGAGAAAACGACCATAAACGTACACACTGAGTTGGTCTTCCTTTATCTCATTCAGAGATATCAATTTCTTTTCATACACTAAAACAAACTTTATACCCTTAACTCCCTTCCCTAATTATGTCACCCTGTAAATGTTGTGAATTTAGTAACTGTACCTGAAAGTGGTTAAGTAACCTTTTCTCAGAGAATTTTTTCCTAAACTAGGGTGAAAACATTACTTTCTGGGTTCAACATTTCCGACATATTCATCTTCCACGAACATTGAATTTCCTTCCTACCCTGAAGAACTAACAAAAAAAAATTACTTTGGCCAACCTAATACGACTACATCTTAAAACAAGCCCACGTGGTTCCCTTATACAACAAAGAAAAATATCTTAGATGGGGCATAATTCACCCCGTGGTTTGACATTACTAACAAATACATAGTGGGAAATGTGTTCACTGTATAGGTGTGATGGTGGAATCCTGCGAACACAATGAAGGGTGAACCACGAATGACGCTGTCTGGGAAAAAGGCGGGAGATGAGAAGGGGGAAGGGGGGGTTTCGAGGATATTCCTCCTTTGATCTTATTATTAATGATTATTGAGACGTGAAATAGTTATTAGTTTATAGGAAATTAATTTTTACGCTAAATAAGTGACATTTAGATATCTATTGAACCTGATCTCTGGATTACTATATAGGGGAACATTTTTGTCTACGTGACTTTTCTCAGGGACAGGCCCTGGGGCATGATCGCCTCACATGATGCAATATTACGTCATTCTTAACAAAGTTTTGTGGGAAGATAACTAAGTAGGTTAATTATATTAGACTATGGAGAGCATTTTGACAAGTTAATAACTATTAATAATGATAAGATTATGATATTAATTTCTTTCCATAGAAAACTGTCTGGTGGGAGGGGTTGACTGCATAGGATTTGAAAGTTTGGAAAAACAATTCTAATATAAACCTTAATATAAACATATAGTATGAAAGTATGAATGATGTGAGTAAAAACATTTATATAATGCAGTACCCCCTTGGGAATACAGGATCTAAGGGCAGACTAAACATAACAAAAAAAAAGGTACATTCAGTAGGCCTATTTGAGATTAAATTGGAAGCATCACACGACTTTTCCCTCCGGGTGAAATGTTTTTACTCACTAATAATAAAAAATTACATCCTAACAGTTTTATAATTTAGGAACTGGTTTAGTGGTCACTAAGGCTACAACCCACCTTGGTTTTCCATCAGTCTAACATTCACTCGACCTTCCCCACCACTCCACTACTTCTGCAGCCCTTCCTGGCTAAAACACTGGCAACGTAATATGTGATTCCTGAGAAACCAATTGCCTGGCTACTGCTGCTACTTGGCTGTAGTTCAGATTATTGTAGGGCACACCCCAGTCCACATACTCATGAGAGAAGTATGGATGATCTCGTCAACTGTACAAGATCCCGGACACTCGGTAGCTAAGTTGAGCCTTCCCTACCCTTGGCTTTCACACCAAAACAAACAATAACATAAATTCTCAGTCATTCATCTTCATTTGCTCACAACATTCGCATTCAATCACCCTTCATTCGTTTCCGCAGCAAGTGGTCATACAGGAAGCATTTGACAGAGCTTAGGCTACGTCCTGATGTCTCCTCCACCTCCTAACACCGGCAGACTGTAGCTTAGAGGCCTAATCACACTACTACCAGGTGTGATTCCCTCACGTTAAAGTGGCCTACAGCTTCCTGAACTAGTCCATTGTGTGAACTACACACAATCCTGTGAACTTATCTTCTACTTTAAAAGTTCACCACTCCTTCAGGGCTCAAACTAGGCCCGGGGGAATTAAGGTGGATAGTCTATCGACCTGTCACACCTGGGTCGATTCACCAACAACATACCTCCAAGGGGACTGTAACTTAGCACCACTAATTGTCCAAACCTGTTCCTCTACACCTTAAAACTAACACCCATTGTGGCATAGTTCTTTGGGGTTGTTTCTGCCCAGCCACTGTATCCACTCTCCTCAATACATCGCTCAGGTCCACCACACAGCCGTGGAGGCATCGGTTCATCATTGTCTTTCCCGGCACACAAAACTTCCAGAGGAGTCAGTAACCACTCCTCTTTGTCCACATGTGGCTTTGGTCTTGACTGCCATGTAAAGGCTGAGGATCCGATGTCTCCTGTAGAGATCTTGAACTGCTGCGACACGGACTCCAATCCGTTGTCGTGGACCATAGACTGGGGCATTCCGAGGCCTGCGACGTACTGCTCCATGCTCTCCAGAACAGTGTGTGTGTTTTGTTTGTGTTGGAAGTTTAGGGTGCCTCTAAGTTGTTGAATCTTTAACTCACTAACCTTACTTAATTTCATCACTAAAAAAAAATAAACTCGAGCTTTACTAAATGATTACGGCAATGTGGGCAAAACCTGACACAATTAGGTGCCTAATTAAACAAAAATAACATCAACTTGCTTCCACAAAATCATTATCTTGTTTTACATCTAACGTTTCCCGAGTTATCCAAACTATAGCGGGATAATCGTTAGGGTACCTTAATCCAGGCTAACTTATTTACTAACTTAATCCAGACTAACTTAACCTAACCCAGAGCTATACCTTAGCAAAAGAACAAATCATGTGTCACGTAGGGCCCTGAGTACAACTACTTCATTTATCATTCCTCTCACTTGATTATTGCATGACAAGAAACTTTTTCATCCTCACTTGCTGTGGTAATTGTTAGGTAGTGCTCAAAACACTTTGAATCCCACCGCTTAAGCCACCAGTGTGGTGCCCGGGGGGGGGACGGGGGCGTTATTTTTTTTATTTACTTATTATAGTTGTAAATTTCTGTTATTCTTTATTTAATTAATTTGTTTTACTTTCACTTCACTGCTGAAGGACCACCAGTGTGGTGCCTTGTCATTAAATTAACTTCGAATGGGGAACTCTCATGGCAATTAAAAATATATTTACTTTGATTAATTATATTAATTAATGGTCCCTGATGTTGGATATTTCCCTGGATATTAAGGAAAGAAAGCTGCCACCACCCCCAAAGGTTTAATGAGAATTAGGGGATTCTCAGGGAATTTAATTTCTTCCTAAAGGGAAGTTAAAATATTCGAAAGAGAAAATAATTACTACCAGGGAAATATAGGCGACCAATGAAAAGAAAGGGGAAACTGATTTAACAATTTAGTTATTTGGTAGAGTGGACTGAGTTTCAATAAGGCACATGGATTCGTGGATTTGTTTCATATCCTTTTTCAAGAGTGTTGAGCACCTCCCTATTAACATTACCACACCAACAGAGGTTATTATAATACGAAATCACTTCTTTAGATTTACTAGTTATTTATTTACTGTATAGTTGGGATGGAATATACCTTAAACATACACTAAGGCATCAGAAGCTTAACTGTTTACAACAGAGAAAACGACCATAAACGTACACACTGAGTTGGTCTTCCTTTATCTCATTCAGAGATATCAATTTCTTTTCATACACTAAAACAAACTTTATACCCTTAACTCCCTTCCCTAATTATGTCACCCTGTAAATGTTGTGAATTTAGTAACTGTACCTGAAAGTGGTTAAGTAACCTTTTCTCAGAGAATTTTTTCCTAAACTAGGGTGAAAACATTACTTTCTGGGTTCAACATTTCCGACATATTCATCTTCCACGAACATTGAATTTCCTTCCTACCCTGAAGAACTAACAAAAAAAAATTACTTTGGCCAACCTAATACGACTACATCTTAAAACAAGCCCACGTGGTTCCCTTATACAACAAAGAAAAATATCTTAGATGGGGCATAATTCACCCCGTGGTTTGACATTACTAACAAATACATAGTGGGAAATGTGTTCACTGTATAGGTGTGATGGTGGAATCCTGCGAACACAATGAAGGGTGAACCACGAATGACGCTGTCTGGGAAAAAGGCGGGAGATGAGAAGGGGGAAGGGGGGGTTTCGAGGATATTCCTCCTTTGATCTTATTATTAATGATTATTGAGACGTGAAATAGTTATTAGTTTATAGGAAATTAATTTTTACGCTAAATAAGTGACATTTAGATATCTATTGAACCTGATCTCTGGATTACTATATAGGGGAACATTTTTGTCTACGTGACTTTTCTCAGGGACAGGCCCTGGGGCATGATCGCCTCACATGATGCAATATTACGTCATTCTTAACAAAGTTTTGTGGGAAGATAACTAAGTAGGTTAATTATATTAGACTATGGAGAGCATTTTGACAAGTTAATAACTATTAATAATGATAAGATTATGATATTAATTTCTTTCCATAGAAAACTGTCTGGTGGGAGGGGTTGACTGCATAGGATTTGAAAGTTTGGAAAAACAATTCTAATATAAACCTTAATATAAACATATAGTATGAAAGTATGAATGATGTGAGTAAAAACATTTATATAATGCAGTACCCCCTTGGGAATACAGGATCTAAGGGCAGACTAAACATAACAAAAAAAAAGGTACATTCAGTAGGCCTATTTGAGATTAAATTGGAAGCATCACACGACTTTTCCCTCCGGGTGAAATGTTTTTACTCACTAATAATAAAAAATTACATCCTAACAGTTTTATAATTTAGGAACTGGTTTAGTGGTCACTAAGGCTACAACCCACCTTGGTTTTCCATCAGTCTAACATTCACTCGACCTTCCCCACCACTCCACTACTTCTGCAGCCCTTCCTGGCTAAAACACTGGCAACGTAATATGTGATTCCTGAGAAACCAATTGCCTGGCTACTGCTGCTACTTGGCTGTAGTTCAGATTATTGTAGGGCACACCCCAGTCCACATACTCATGAGAGAAGTATGGATGATCTCGTCAACTGTACAAGATCCCGGACACTCGGTAGCTAAGTTGAGCCTTCCCTACCCTTGGCTTTCACACCAAAACAAACAATAACATAAATTCTCAGTCATTCATCTTCATTTGCTCACAACATTCGCATTCAATCACCCTTCATTCGTTTCCGCAGCAAGTGGTCATACAGGAAGCATTTGACAGAGCTTAGGCTACGTCCTGATGTCTCCTCCACCTCCTAACACCGGCAGACTGTAGCTTAGAGGCCTAATCACACTACTACCAGGTGTGATTCCCTCACGTTAAAGTGGCCTACAGCTTCCTGAACTAGTCCATTGTGTGAACTACACACAATCCTGTGAACTTATCTTCTACTTTAAAAGTTCACCACTCCTTCAGGGCTCAAACTAGGCCCGGGGGAATTAAGGTGGATAGTCTATCGACCTGTCACACCTGGGTCGATTCACCAACAACATACCTCCAAGGGGACTGTAACTTAGCACCACTAATTGTCCAAACCTGTTCCTCTACACCTTAAAACTAACACCCATTGTGGCATAGTTCTTTGGGGTTGTTTCTGCCCAGCCACTGTATCCACTCTCCTCAATACATCGCTCAGGTCCACCACACAGCCGTGGAGGCATCGGTTCATCATTGTCTTTCCCGGCACACAAAACTTCCAGAGGAGTCAGTAACCACTCCTCTTTGTCCATATGTGGCTTTGGTCTTGACTGCCATGTAAAGGCTGAGGATCCGATGTCTCCTGTAGAGATCTTGAACTGCTGCGACACGGACTCCAATCCGTTGTCGTGGACCATAGACTGGGGCATTCCGAGGCCTGCGACGTACTGCTCCATGCTCTCCAGAACAGTGTGTGTGTTTTGTTTGTGTTGGAAGTTTAGGGTGCCTCTAAGTTGTTGAATCTTTAACTCACTAACCTTACTTAATTTCATCACTAAAAAAAAATAAACTCGAGCTTTACTAAATGATTACGGCAATGTGGGCAAAACCTGACACAATTAGGTGCCTAATTAAACAAAAATAACATCAACTTGCTTCCACAAAATCATTATCTTGTTTTACATCTAACGTTTCCCGAGTTATCCAAACTATAGCGGGATAATCGTTAGGGTACCTTAATCCAGGCTAACTTATTTACTAACTTAATCCAGACTAACTTAACCTAACCCAGAGCTATACCTTAGCAAAAGAACAAATCATGTGTCACGTAGGGCCCTGAGTACAACTACTTCATTTATCATTCCTCTCACTTGATTATTGCATGACAAGAAACTTTTTCATCCTCACTTGCTGTGGTAATTGTTAGGTAGTGCTCAAAACACTTTGAATCCCACCGCTTAAGCCACCAGTGTGGTGCCCGGGGGGGGGACGGGGGCGTTATTTTTTTTATTTACTTATTATAGTTGTAAATTTCTGTTATTCTTTATTTAATTAATTTGTTTTACTTTCACTTCACTGCTGAAGGACCACCAGTGTGGTGCCTTGTCATTAAATTAACTTCGAATGGGGAACTCTCATGGCAATTAAAAATATATTTACTTTGATTAATTATATTAATTAATGGTCCCTGATGTTGGATATTTCCCTGGATATTAAGGAAAGAAAGCTGCCACCACCCCCAAAGGTTTAATGAGAATTAGGGGATTCTCAGGGAATTTAATTTCTTCCTAAAGGGAAGTTAAAATATTCGAAAGAGAAAATAATTACTACCAGGGAAATATAGGCGACCAATGAAAAGAAAGGGGAAACTGATTTAACAATTTAGTTATTTGGTAGAGTGGACTGAGTTTCAATAAGGCACATGGATTCGTGGATTTGTTTCATATCCTTTTTCAAGAGTGTTGAGCACCTCCCTATTAACATTACCACACCAACAGAGGTTATTATAATACGAAATCACTTCTTTAGATTTACTAGTTATTTATTTACTGTATAGTTGGGATGGAATATACCTTAAACATACACTAAGGCATCAGAAGCTTAACTGTTTACAACAGAGAAAACGACCATAAACGTACACACTGAGTTGGTCTTCCTTTATCTCATTCAGAGATATCAATTTCTTTTCATACACTAAAACAAACTTTATACCCTTAACTCCCTTCCCTAATTATGTCACCCTGTAAATGTTGTGAATTTAGTAACTGTACCTGAAAGTGGTTAAGTAACCTTTTCTCAGAGAATTTTTTCCTAAACTAGGGTGAAAACATTACTTTCTGGGTTCAACATTTCCGACATATTCATCTTCCACGAACATTGAATTTCCTTCCTACCCTGAAGAACTAACAAAAAAAAATTACTTTGGCCAACCTAATACGACTACATCTTAAAACAAGCCCACGTGGTTCCCTTATACAACAAAGAAAAATATCTTAGATGGGGCATAATTCACCCCGTGGTTTGACATTACTAACAAATACATAGTGGGAAATGTGTTCACTGTATAGGTGTGATGGTGGAATCCTGCGAACACAATGAAGGGTGAACCACGAATGACGCTGTCTGGGAAAAAGGCGGGAGATGAGAAGGGGGAAGGGGGGGTTTCGAGGATATTCCTCCTTTGATCTTATTATTAATGATTATTGAGACGTGAAATAGTTATTAGTTTATAGGAAATTAATTTTTACGCTAAATAAGTGACATTTAGATATCTATTGAACCTGATCTCTGGATTACTATATAGGGGAACATTTTTGTCTACGTGACTTTTCTCAGGGACAGGCCCTGGGGCATGATCGCCTCACATGATGCAATATTACGTCATTCTTAACAAAGTTTTGTGGGAAGATAACTAAGTAGGTTAATTATATTAGACTATGGAGAGCATTTTGACAAGTTAATAACTATTAATAATGATAAGATTATGATATTAATTTCTTTCCATAGAAAACTGTCTGGTGGGAGGGGTTGACTGCATAGGATTTGAAAGTTTGGAAAAACAATTCTAATATAAACCTTAATATAAACATATAGTATGAAAGTATGAATGATGTGAGTAAAAACATTTATATAATGCAGTATCCCCTTGGGAATACAGGATCTAAGGGCAGACTAAACATAACAAAAAAAAAGGTACATTCAGTAGGCCTATTTGAGATTAAATTGGAAGCATCACACGACTTTTCCCTCCGGGTGAAATGTTTTTACTCACTAATAATAAAAAATTACATCCTAACAGTTTTATAATTTAGGAACTGGTTTAGTGGTCACTAAGGCTACAACCCACCTTGGTTTTCCATCAGTCTAACATTCACTCGACCTTCCCCACCACTCCACTACTTCTGCAGCCCTTCCTGGCTAAAACACTGGCAACGTAATATGTGATTCCTGAGAAACCAATTGCCTGGCTACTGCTGCTACTTGGCTGTAGTTCAGATTATTGTAGGGCACACCCCAGTCCACATACTCATGAGAGAAGTATGGATGATCTCGTCAACTGTACAAGATCCCGGACACTCGGTAGCTAAGTTGAGCCTTCCCTACCCTTGGCTTTCACACCAAAACAAACAATAACATAAATTCTCAGTCATTCATCTTCATTTGCTCACAACATTCGCATTCAATCACCCTTCATTCGTTTCCGCAGCAAGTGGTCATACAGGAAGCATTTGACAGAGCTTAGGCTACGTCCTGATGTCTCCTCCACCTCCTAACACCGGCAGACTGTAGTTTAGAGGCCTAATCACACTACTACCAGGTGTGATTCCCGGTTCAACATTTCCGACTTATTCACCTTCCACGAACATTGAATTTCCTTCCTACCCTGAAGAACTAACAAAAAAAAATTACTTTGGCCAACCTAATACGACTACATCTTAAAACAAGCCCACGTGGTTCCCTTATACAACAAAGAAAAATATCTTAGATGGGGCATAATTCACCCCGTGGTTTGACATTACTAACAAATACATAGTGGGAAATGTGTTCACTGTATAGGTGTGATGGTGGAATCCTGCGAACACAATGAAGGGTGAACCACGAATGACGCTGTCTGGGAAAAAGGCGGGAGATGAGAAGGGGGAAGGGGGGGTTTCGAGGATATTCCTCCTTTGATCTTATTATTAATGATTATTGAGACGTGAAATAGTTATTAGTTTATAGGAAATTAATTTTTACGCTAAATAAGTGACATTTAGATATCTATTGAACCTGATCTCTGGATTACTATATAGGGGAACATTTTTGTCTACGTGACTTTTCTCAGGGACAGGCCCTGGGGCATGATCGCCTCACATGATGCAATATTACGTCATTCTTAACAAAGTTTTGTGGGAAGATAACTAAGTAGGTTAATTATATTAGACTATGGAGAGCATTTTGACAAGTTAATAACTATTAATAATGATAAGATTATGATATTAATTTCTTTCCATAGAAAACTGTCTGGTGGGAGGGGTTGACTGCATAGGATTTGAAAGTTTGGAAAAATAATTCTAATATAAACCTTAATATAAACATATAGTATGAAAGTATGAATGATGTGAGCAAAAACATTTATATAATGCAGTACCCCCTTGGGAATACAGGATCTAAGGGCAGACTAAACATAACAAAAAAAAAGGTACATTCAGTAGGCCTATTTGAGATTAAATTGGAAGCATCACATAAGTATTTAAAAATAGCTAAAAGATTAAGAAATGTGTGTATAATGTACCTGCCGCCTAACTAACTCTGAAACTACCAACGAACACCATTGACAGGCTCTAGATAACCCAAGTGTCACCTACATGGAGACAAAATACACAATCAACCAACTAGTCAACCAACAGTCAGCAGGATAAGTAAAAATACGTTTTATTATTTTAGATATAATGTTTTGTTTATCCCGAAAATGTTTCATTCCTTCATTTGCATGTTTATGTCTCTGATCTGAATTGTTCTCTGTTTATGGTACCATGTAACCATGTACAACTAGTCGCATGGTTGGGCTGTCGGCGACTAAACCAGCTCTTCCACTAGAATACAAGAGAGGAGGGTGTGTTGGACATCAATGTTTTACTCATTTCAAAGAAGAAATAGTGACGTTGCATCTGCTAAAGAAATGTTCATTGTATGTTTCAAGGTAAGTGTATACAGTAGATGGACTCCAATCAAGATTAAGTTCTTCTCTGTGACAGAAGGTGAACATTTTGAAAAAATAAGAAATGTATTGTTTGAATATAGACTCCAATACAAAGTAAGTCCTTCTCTGCGACAGAAGGTGAACACATTTATACACAATAAGAAATGTATGTTTTGTATATAACTTCCAATACAGAGTAAGTCCTTCTCAATGAAAGAAGGTGAACACATTCATACATAACAAGAAATGAATGTTTTTATTATATAAACTATACAGAGTAAGTCCTGCTCTATAACAGAAAATAAATTGCGAGAATGTAATTCCTGACTAGCAAAAATATCGCACTAGAGTTAATCGCAGAGGTCACCAACACTGGATTGAAATGGTGAGCATTGGCCTTGGAAAACTGCGTTCATGATCACGAACATAATTAAAGAGCTGTAGATAGTCCATGTGTCACCTTGATGGGGACATGATAGGCAACAAACCAACCAACCAACAGGCAGTAAGGTAAATAGAGGTGCGTATTATTTTTTTTAACATATTTTTTTATTTTTCCCGAAATAAAGATTTATATTGCAGATTGATGAGTCTGGTCAGAGTTGTTCTCTGCTACTGGTACCATGCAACTCAGTAAAACCAGCCGCATGGTCGTACTGTCGGCGACTAAATCGGCCCCACCACTGGAATACCAGTGAGGAGGGTGTGATTGACATCCAGATAGATTAAAATAAGATTATAAAAAGGCCAGATGAACTCACCGTGATGAGTAAATGGCCATCCAATTCCAGCTATGGGTAAAATAGCGGGTTAGCAGGGAATTACTCCCTCAGAATCTCTATGTTTTTGCCCTTTGCTAGCACCAGATGTACCTAGTTGGGATTGGACTTGCAACCCTTCCTCGCAAACGCAATCCTCACTACGAAAAGTATCCTATTCGAATTAACCTTATTTTGCTTCATCGTAAGCGTCACCAACACCGGAATGCATTGCTGAGCCTCGACCCGGAAAAACTACTTTCATCATCATGGTGTTTCATGTGCTAGATAAATATTTAAAAATAGCTAAAAGATTAAGAAATGTGTGTATAATGTACCTGCCGCCAAACTAACTCTGTAATTACCAATGAACACCATTGACAGGCTCTAGATAACCCAAGTGTCACCTACATGGGGACAAAATACACAATCAATCAACTAATCAACCAACAGGCAGCAAGATAAGTAAAAATACGTTTTATTATTTTAGATATAATGTTTTGTTTATCCCGAAACATTTTTTTTCCTTCATTTGCATGTTTATGTCTCTGACCTGAATTGTTCTCTGTTTATGGTACCATGTAACCATGTACAACTAGTCGCATGGTTGGGCTGTCGGCAACTAAACCAGCTCTTCCACTAGAATACAAGACAGGAGGGTGTGTTGGACATCAATGTTTTACTCATTTCAAAGAAGAAATAGTGACGTTGCATCTGCTAAAGAAATTTTCATTGTATGTTTCAAGGTAAGTGTATACAGTAGATGGACTCCAATCAAGATTAAGTTCTTCTCTGTGACAGAAGGTGAACATTTTGAAAAAATAAGAAATGTATTGTTTGAATATAGACTCCAATACAAAGTAAGTCCTTCTCTGCGACAGAAGGTGAACACATTTATACACAATAAGAAATGTATGTTTTGTATATAACTTCCAATACAGAGTAAGTCCTTCTCAATGAAAGAAGGTGAACACATTCATACATAACAAGAAATGAATGTTTTTATTATATAAACTATACAGAGTAAGTCCTGCTCTATAACAGAAAATAAATTGCGAGAATGTAATTCCTGACTAGCAAAAATATCGCACTAGAGTTAATCGCAGAGGTCACCAACACTGGATTGAAATGGTGAGCATTGGCCTTGGAAAACTGCGTTCATGATCACGAACATAATTAAAGAGCTGTAGATAGTCCATGTGTCACCTTGATGGGGACATGATAGGCAACAAACCAACCAACCAACAGGCAGTAAGGTAAATAGAGATGCGTATTATTTTTTTAACATATTTTTTTATTTTTCCCGAAATAAAAATTTCCATTGCAGATTGATGTGTCTGGTCAGAGTTGTTCTCTGCTTAATCGCAGAGGTCACCAACACTGGTTTTAAATGGTGAGCATTGGCCTTGGAAAACTGCGTTCATGATCACGAACATAATTAAAGAGCTCTAGATAGCCCATGTGTCACCTTGATGGGGAATTGATAGGCAATCAACCAACAGGCAATAAGGTAAATAGAGGTGCGTATTATTTTTTTTACAAATATTATTTAATTTTTCCCTAAATAAAAATTTCCATTGCAGATTTATGTGTCTGGTCAGAATTGTTCTCTGCTACTGGTACCATGTAACTCAGTACAACCAGCCGCATGGTCGTACTGTCGGCGACTAAATCGGCCCCACCACTGGAATACCAGTGAGGACGGTGTGATTGACATCCAGATGGATTAAAATAAGACTCTACAAAGGGCAGATGAACTCAGGGTGATGAGTAAATGGCCATCCAATTCCAGCTATGGGTAAAATAGCGGGTTAGCATGGAATTACTCCCTCAGAATCTCTATGTTTTTGCCCTTTGCTAGAAGTCAACTAAGCACCAGATGTACCTAGTTGGGATTGGACTTGCAACCCTTCCTCGCAAACGCAATCCTCACTACGAAAATTATCCCATTCGAGTTAACCTTATTTTGCTTCATCGTAAGCGTCCCCAACGTCGGAGTGCATTGCTGAGCCTCGACCCGGAAAAACTTCTTTCATAATCATGGTGTTTCATGTGCTAGATAAGTATTTAAAAATAGCTAAAAGCTTAAGAAATGTGTGTATAATGTACCTGCCGCCAAACTAACTCTGAAATTACCAACGAACACCATTGACAGGCTCTATATAACCCAAATGTCACCTACATGGGGACAAAATACACAATCAACCAACTAGTCAACCAACAGACAGCAAGATAAGTAAAAATACGTTTTATTATTTTAGATATAATGTTTTGTTTATCCCGAAATTTTTTTTTCTCCTTCATTTGCATGTTTATGTCTCTGATCTGAATTGTTCTCTGTTCATGGTACCATGTAACCATGTACAACTAGTCGCATGGTCGGGCTGTCGGCGACTAAACCAGCTCTTCCACTAGAATACAAGAGAGGAGGGTGTGTTGGATATCAATGTTTTACTCATTTCAGAGAAGAAATAGTGACGTTGTATCTGCTAAAGAAATTTTCATTGTATGTCTCAAGGTAAGTGTATACAGTAGATGGACTCCAATCAAGATTAAGTTCTTCTCTGTGAGAGAAGGTGAATATTTTGAGAAAATAAGAAATGTATTGTTTGGATATAGACTCCAATACAAAGTAAGTCCTTCTCTGCGACAGAAGGTGAACACATTTATACACAATAAGAAATGTATGTTTTGTATATAACTTCCAATACAGAGTAAGTTCTTCTCAATGAGAGAAGGTGAACACATTCATACATAACAAGAAATGAATTTTTTATTATATAAACTATATAGAGTAAGTCCTGCTCTATAACGGAAAATAAATTGCGAGAAAGTAATTCCTCACAAACAAAAATATCGCACTAGAGTTAATCACAGAGGTCACCAACATTGGTTTTAAATTGTGAGCATTGGCCTTGGAAAATTGCGTTCATGATCACGAACATAATTAAAGAGCTGTAGATAGCCCATGTGTCACCTTGATGGGGAATTGATAGGCAACCAACCAACAGGCAGTAAGGTAAATAGATGTGCGTATTATTTTTTTTACATATATTATTTAATTTTTCCCGAAATAAGAATTTCCTTTGCAGATTGATGTGTCTGGTCAGAGTTGTTCTCTGCTACTGGTACCATGTAACCCAGTACAACCAGCCGCATGGTCGTACTGTCGGCGACTAAATCGGCCCCACCACTGGAATACCAGTGAGGAGGGTGTGATTGACATCCAGATGGATTAAAATAAGACTCTACATAGGGCAGATGAACACACGGTGATGAGTAAATGGGCATCCAATTCCAGCTATGGGTAAAATAGCGGGTTAGCAGGGAATTACTCCCACAGAATCTCTATGTTTTTGCCCTTTAATAGAAGTCAACTAAGCACCAGATGTACCTAGTTGGGATTGGACTTGCAACCCTTCCTCGCAAACGCAATCCTCACTACGAAAATTATCCCATTCGAGTTAACCTTATTTTGCTTCATCGTAAGCGTCCCCAACACCGGAGTGCATTGCTGAGCCTCGACCCGGAAAAACTTCTTTCATGATCATGGTGTTTCATGTGCTAGATAAGTATTTAAAAATAGCTAAAAGATTAAGAAATGTGTGTATAATGTACCTGCCGCCAAACTAACTCTGAAATTACCAACGAACACCATTGACAGGCTCTAGATAACCCAAATGTCACCTACATGTGGACAAAATACATAATCAACCAACTAGTCAACCAACAGGCAGCAAGATAAGTAAAAATACGTTTTATTATTTTAGATATAATGTTTTGTTTATCCCGAAAATTTTTATTTCCTTCATTTGCATGTATATGTCTCTGATCTGAATTGTTCTCTGTTTATGGTACCATGTAACCATGTACAACTAGTCGCATGGTTGGGCTGTCGGCGACTAAACCAGCTCTTCCACTAGAATACAAGAGAGGAGGGTGTGTTGGACATCAATGTTTTACTCATTTCAAAGAAGAAATAGTGACGTTGCATCTGCTAAAGAAATATTCATTGTATGTTTCAAGGTAAGTGTATACAGTAGATGGACTCCAATCAAGATTAAGTTCTTCTCTGTGACAGAAGGTGAACATTTTGAAAAAATAAGAAATGTATTGTTTGAATATAGACTCCAATACAAAGTAAGTCCTTCTCTGCGACAGAAGATGAACACATTTATACACAATAAGAAATGTATGTTTTGTATATAACTTCCAATACAGAGTAAGTCCTTCTCAATGAAAGAAGGCGAACACATTCATACATAACAAGAAATGAATTTTTTTTATTATATAAACTATACAGAGTAAGTCCTGCTCTATAACAGAAAATAAATTGCGAGAATGTAATTCCTGACTAGCAAAAATATCGCACTAGAGTTAATCGCAGAGGTCACCAACACTGAATTGAAATGGTGAGCATTGGCCTTGGAAAACTGCGTTCATGAGCACGAACATAATTAAAGAGCTGTAGATAGTCTATGTGTCACCTTGATGGGGACATGATAGGCAACCAACCAACCAACCAACAGGCAGTAAGGTAAATAGAGGTGCGTATTATTTTAAAAAAAAATTTTTTTTTTTTTTCCCGAAATAATAATTTCCATTGCAGATTTATGTGTCTGGTCAGAGTTGTTCTCTGCTACTGGTACCATGTAACCCAGTACAACCAGCCGCATTGTCGTACTGTCAGCGACTAAATCGGTCCCACCACTGGAATACCAGTGAGGAGAGTGTGATTGACATCCAGATAGATTAAAATAAGTCTATATAAAGGTCAGATGAACTCACCGTGATGAGTAAATGGCCATCCAATTCCAGCTATGGGTAAAATAGCGGGTTAGCAGGGAATTACTCCCTCTGAATCTCTTTGTTTTTGCCCTTTACTAGAAGTCAACTAAGCACCAGATGTACCTAGTTGGGATTGGACTTGCAACCCTTCCTCGCCAACGCAATCCTCACTACGAAAAGTATCCCATTCGAGTTAGCCTTATTTTGCTTCATCGTAAGCGTCACCAACACCGAAATGCATTGCTGAGCCTCGACCCGGAAAAACTACTTTCATGATCATGGTGTTTCATGTGCTAGATAAGTATTTAAAAATAGCTAAAAGATTAAGAAATGTGTGTATAATGTACCTGCCGCCAAACTAACTCTGTAATTACCAACGAACACCATTGACAGGCTCTAGATAACCCAAGTGTCACCTACATGGGGACAAAATACACAATCAACCCACTAATCAACCAACAGGCAGCAAGATAAGTAAAAATACGTTTTATTATTTTAGATATAATGTTTTGTTTATCCCGAAACATTTTTTTTCCTTCATTTGCATGTTTATGTCTCTGATCTGAATTGTTCTCTATTTATGGTACCATGTAACCATGTACGACTAGTCGCATGGTCGGGCTGTCGGCGACTAAACCAGCTCTTCCACTAGAATACAAGAGAGGAGGGTGTGTTGGACATCAATGTTTTACTCATTTCAAAGAAGAAATAGTGACGTTGCATCAGCTAAAGAAATTTTCATTGCATGTTTCAAAGTAAGTGTATACAGTAGATGGACTCCAATCAAGATTAAGTTCTTCTCTGTGACAGAAGGTGAACATTTTGAAAAAATAAGAAATGTATTGTTTGAATATAGACTCCAATACAAAGTAAGTCCTTCTCTGCGACAGAAGGTGAACACATTTATACACAATAAGAAATGTATGTTTTGTATATAACTTCCAATACAGAGTAAGTTCTTCTCAATGAGAGAAGGTGAACACATTCATACATAACAAGAAATGAATTTTTTATTATATAAACTATATAGAGTAAGTCCTGCTCTATAACGGAAAATAAATTGCGAGAAAGTAATTCCTCACAAACAAAAATATCGCACTAGAGTTAATCACAGAGGTCACCAACATTGGTTTTAAATTGTGAGCAATGGCCTTGGAAAACTGCGTTCATGATCACGAACATAATTAAAGAGCTGTAGATAGCCCATGTGTCACCTTGATGGGGAATTGATAGGCAACCAACCAACAGGCAGTAAGGTAAATAGATGTGCTTATTATTTTTTTTACATATATTATTTAATTTTTCCCGAAATAAGAATTTCCTTTGCAGATTTATGTGTCTGGTCAGAATTGTTCTCTGCTACTGGTACCATGTAACCCAGTACAACCAGCCGCATGGTCGTAGTGTCGGCGACTAAATCGGCTCCACCACTGGAATACCAGTGAGGAGGGTGTGATTGACATCCAGATGGATTAAAATAAGACTCTACATAGGGCAGATGAACTCACGGTGATGAGTAAATGGGCATCCAATTCCAGCTATGGGTAAAATAGCGGGTTAGCAGGGAATTACTCCCACAGAATCTCTATGTTTTTGCCCTTTGCTAGAAGTCAACTAAGCACCAGATGTACCTAGTTGGGATTGGACTTGCAACCCTTCCTCGCAAACGCAATCCTCACTACGAAAATTATCCCATTCGAGTTAACCTTATTTTGCTTCATCGTAAGCGTCCCCAACACCGGAGTGCATTGCTGAGCCTCGACCCGGAAAAACTACTTTCATGATCATGGTGTTTCATGTGGTAGATAAGTATTTAAAAATAGCTAAAAGATTAAGAAATTTGTGTATAATGTACCTGCCGCCAAACTAACTCTGAAATTACCAACGAACACCATTGACAGGCTCTAGATAACCCTAATGTCACCTACATGGGGACAAAATACACAATCAACCAACTAGTCAACCAACAGACAGCAAGATAAGTAAAAATACGTTTTATTATTTTAGATACAATGTTTTGTTTATCCTGAAAAAAAAAAATTCCTTATTTTGCATGTTTATGTCTCTGATCTGAATTGTTCTCTGTTTATGGTACCATGTAACCATGTACAACTAGTCGCATGGTCGGGCTGTCGGCGACTAAACCAGCTCTTCCACTAGAATACAAGAGAGGAGGGTCTGTTGGACATCAATGTTTTACTCATTTCAAAGAAGAAATAGTGACGTTGCATCTGCTAAAAAAAAATTCATTGTATTTTTCAAGCTAAGTGTATACAGTAGATGGACTCCAATCAAGATTAAGTTCTTCTCTGTGACAAAAGGTGAACATTTAAAAAAAATAAGAAATGTATTGTTTGAATATAGACTCCAATACAAAGTAAGTCCTTCTCTGCGACAGAAGGTGAACACATTTATTCACAATAAGAAATGTATGTTTTGTATATAACTTCCAATACAGAGTAAGTCCTTCTCAATGAAAGAAGGTGAACACATTCATACATAACAAGAAATTTTTTTTTTTTATTATTTAAACTATACACAGTAAGTCCTGCTCTATAACAGAAAATATATTGCGAGAAAGTAATTCCTCACTAGCAAAAATATCGCACTAGAGTTAATCGCAGAGGTCATCAACACTGGATTGAAATGGTGAGCATTCTCCTTGGAAAACTGCGTTCATGATCACGAACATAATTAAAGAGCTGTAGATAGCCCATGTGTCACCTTGATGGGGACAAGATAGGCAACCAACCAACCAACCAACAGGCAGTAAGGTAAATAGAGGTGCGTATTATTTTTTTAACATATTTTTTTTTTTTTCCCGAAATAAAAATTTCCATTGCGGATTGATGTGTCTGGTCAGAGTTGTTCTCTGCTACTGGTAACATGTAACCCAGTAAAACCAGCCGCATGGTCGTACTGTCAGCGACTAAATCGGTCCCACCACTGGAATACCAGTGAGGAGGGTGTGATTGACATCCAGATAGATTAAAATAAGACTATACAAAGGCCAGATGAACTCACCGTGATGAGTAAATGGCCATCCAATTCCATCTATGGGTAAAATAGCGGGTTAGCAGGGAATTACTCCCTCAGAATCTCTATTTTTTTTGCCCTTTGCTAGAAGTCAACTAAGCACCAGATGTACCTAGTTGGGATTGGACTTGCAACCCTTCCTCGCAAACGCAATCCTCACCACGAAAATTATCCCATTCGAGTTAACCTTATTTTGCTTCATCGTAAGCGTCACCAACACCGGAGTGCATTGCTGAGCCTCGACCCGGAAAAACTACTTTCATGATCATGGTGTTTCATGTGCTAGATAAGTATTTAAAAATAGCTAAAAGATTAAGAAATGTGTGTATAATGTACCTGCCGCCAAACTAACTCTGTAATTACCAACGAACACCATTGACAGGCTCTAGATAACCCAAGTGTCACCTACATGGGGACAAAATACACAATCAACCAACTAACCAACCAACAGGCAGCACGATAAGTAAAAATACGTTTTATTATTTTAGATAAAATGTTTTGTTTATCCCGAAACATTTTTTTTCTTCATTTGCATGTTTATGTCTCTGACCTGAATTGTTCTCTGTTTATGGTACCATGTAACCATGTACAACTAGTCGCATGGTCGGGCTGTCGGCGACTAAACCAGCTCATCCACTAGAATACAAGAGAGGAGGGTGTGTTGGACATCAATGTTTTACTCATTTCAAAGAAGAAATAGTGACGCTGCATCTGCTAAAGAAATTTTCATTGTATGTTTCAAGATAAGTGTATACAGTAGATGGACTCCAATCAAGATTAAGTTCTTCTCTGTGACAGAAGGTGAACATTTTGAAAAAAATAAAAAATGTATTGTTTGAATATAGACTCAAATACAAAGTAAGTCCTTCTCTGCGACAGAAGGTGAACACATTTATACACAATAAGAAATGTATGTTTTGTATATAACTTCCAATACAGAGTAAGTCCTTCTCAATGAAAGAAGGTGAACACATTCATACATAACAAGAAATTAATTTTTTTAATTATAAAAACTATACAGAGTAAGTCCTGCTCTATAACAGAAAATAAATTGCGAGAAAGTGATTCCTCACTAGCAAAAATATCGCAGTAGAGTTAATCGCAGAGGTCACCAACACTGGATTGAAATGGTGAGCATTCTCCTTGGAAAACTGCGTTCATGATCACGAACATAATTAAAGAGCTGTAGATAGCCCATGTGTCACCTTGATGGGGACATGATAGGCGACCAACCAACCAACCAACAGGCAGTAAGGTAAATAGAGGTGCGTATTATTTTTTTAACATATTTTTTTATTTTTCCCGAAATAAAAATTTCCATTGCAGATTGATGTGTCTGGTCAGAGTTGTTCTCTGCTACTGGTACCATGTAACCCAGTACAACCAGCCGCATGGTCTTACTGTCAGCGACTAAATCGGTCCCACCACTGGAATACCAGTGAGGAGGGTGTGATTGACATCCAGATAGATTAAAATAAGACTATACAAAGGCCAGATGAACTCACCGTGATGAGTAAATGGCCATCCAATTCCAGCTATGGCTAAAATAGCGGGTTAGCAGGGAATTACTCCCTCAGAATCTCTATGTTTTTGCCCTTTGCTAGAAGTCAACTAGGCACCAGATGTACCTAGTTGGGATTGGACTTGCAACCCTTCCTCGCAAACGCAATCCTCACCACGAAAATTATCCCATTCGAGTTAACCTTATTTTGCTTTATCGTAAGCGTCACCAACACCGGAGTGCATTGCTGAGCCTCGACCCGGAAAAACTACTTTCATGATCATGGTGTTTCATGTGCTAGATAAGTATTTGAAAATAGCTAAAAGATTAAGAAATGTGTGCACAATGAACCTGCCGCCAAACTAACTCTGTAATTACCAACGAACACCATTGACAGGCTCTAGATAACCCAAGTGTCACCTACATGGGGACAAAATACACAATCAACCAACTAACCAACCAACAGGCAGCAAGATAAGTAAAAATACGTTATATTATTTTTCATATAATGTTTTGTTTATCCCAAAACATTTTTTTTCCTTCATTTGCATTTTTATGTCTCTGATCTGAATTGTTCTCTGTTTATGGTACCATGTAACCATGTACAACTAGTCGCATGGTCGGGCTTTTGAAGAAAAAAAAAAAAATGTATTGTTTGAATATAGACTTAAATACAAAGTAAGTCCTTCTCTGCGACAGAAGGTGAACACATTTATACACAATAAGAAATGGATGTTTTGTATATAACTTCCAATACAGAGTAAGTCCTTCTCAATGAAAGAAGGTGAACACTTTCATACATAGCAAGAAATGAATTTTTTATTATATAAACTATACAGAGTAAGTCCTGCTCTATAACAGAAAATAAATTGCGAGAATGTAATTCCTCACTAGAAAAAATATCGCACTCAAGTTAATCGCAGAGGTCACCAACACTGGATTGAAATGGTGAGCATTGGCCTTTGAAAACTGCGTTCATAATCACAAACATAATTAAAGGGCTCTAGATAGCTCATGTGTCACCTTGATGGGGAATTGATAGGCAACCAACCAACAGGCAGTAAGGTAAATAGAGGTGCGTATTATTTTTTTTACATATATTTTTTTTATTTTTCCCGAAATAAAAATTTCCATTGCAGATTTATGTGTCTGGTCAGAATTGTTCTCTGCTACTGGTACCATGTAACCCAGTACAACCAGCCGCATGGTCGTACTGTCGGCGACTAAATCGACCCCACCACTGGAATACCAGTGAGGAGGGTGTGATTGATATCCAGATGGATTAAAATAAGACTATACAAAGGGCAGATGAACTCACGGTGATGAGTAAATGGCCATTCAATTCCAGCTATGGGTAAAATAGCGGGTTAGCAGGGAATTACTCCCTCAGAATCTCTATGTTTTTGCCCTTTGCTAGAAGTCAACTAAGCACCAGATGTACCCAGTTGGGTTAGGACTTGCAACCCTTCCTCGCAAACGCAATCCTCCACTACGAAAAGTATCCCATTCGAGTTAACCTTATTTTGCTTCATCGTAAGTTTCACCAACACCGGAGTGCATTGCTGAGCCTCGACCCGGAAAGACTACTTTCATGATCATGGTGTTTCATGTGCTAGATAAGTATTTAAAAATAGCTAAAAGATTAAGAAATGTGTGCACAATGTACCTGCCGCCAAACTAACTCTGTAATTACCAACGAACACCATTGACAGGCTCTAGATAACCCAAGTGTCACCTACATGGGGACAAAATACACAATCAACCAACTAATCAACCAACAGGCAGCAAGATAAGTAAAAATACGTTTTATTATTTTAGATATAATGTTTTGTTTATCGAGAAACATTTTTTTTCCTTCATTTGCATGTTTATGTCTCTGATCTGAATTGTTCTCTGTTTATGGTACCATGTAACCATGTACAACTAGTCGCATGGTCGGGCTGTCGGCGACTAAACCAGCTCTTCCACTAAAATACAAGAGAGGAGGGTGTGTTGGACATCAATGTTTTACTCATTTCAAATAAGAAATAGTGACGTTGCATCTGCTAAAGAAAATTTAATTGTATGTTTCAAGGTAATTGTATACAGTAGATGGACTCCAATCAAGATTAAGTTCTTCTCTGTGACAGAAGGTGAACATTTTGAAAAAAATATAAAATGTATTGTTTGATTATAGACTCCAATACAAAGTAAGTCCTTCTCTGCGACAGAAGGTGAACACATTTATACACAATAACAAATGTATGTTTTGTCTATAACTTCTAATACAGAGTAAGTCCTTATCAATGAGTGAAGGTGAACACATTCATACATAACAAGAAATGAATTTTTTATTATATAAACTATACAGAGTAAGTCCTGCTCTATAACAGTGTGATGCCTCCAATTTAATCTCAAATAGGCCTACTGAATATACCTTTTTTTGTTTTGTTTAGTCTGCCCTTAGATCCTGTATTCCCAAGGGGATACTGCATTATATAAATGTTTTTACTCATACATCATTCATACTTTCATACTATATGTTTATATTAAGGTTTATATTAGAATTGTTTCTCCAAACTTTCAAATCCTATGCAGTCAACCCCTCCCACAAGACAGTTTTCTATGGAAAGAAATTAATATCATAATCTAATCATTATTAATAGTTATTAACTTGTCAATATGCTCTCCATAGTCTAATATAATTAACCTACTTAGTTATCTTCCCACAAAATTTTGTTAAGAATGACGTAATATTGCACCATGTGATGTGATCCCACGCCCCAGGGCCTGTCCCTGAGAAAAGTCGTAGACAAAAATGTTCCCCTATATAGTAATCCAGAGATCAGGTTCAATAGATATCTAAATGTCACTTATTTAGCGTAAAAATTAATATCCTATAAACTAATAACTATTTCACGTCTCAATAATCAATTAATAATAAGATCAAAGGAGGAATATCCTCGAAACCCCCCCCTTCCCCCTTCTCATCTCCCGCCTTTTTCCCAGAGAGCATCACTCGTGGCTCACCCTTCATTGTGTTCGCAGGTGAGTGACATCGCTCTCGAAATCCCTCAATATTTGTGAAATTCAATGCCTCTCGCCATTATTATATAGTCCATAATCTTCCCCAATAGTCTGACAATACATGTAAACCCCTATTGAGATCTATTATAAGTGGATAATATCAATTTCCTTCTCTTAAAGAAGGACAACGTGGTTTCAAAACCGCATGGTCCCCTATTCCCTACAAAATATTTCATGGTGTACAATATATATTTTTCACGGTAATTTCTATGTTATTGTGACTGTGTATTAACTTCTGAGTTAAGGAAGTGAATTATACTGACTCGTGGCTCACCCTTCATTGTGTTCGCAGGGAAAGAATGCCTCCACGACAGTTACACCAATTTCTCATTTACTTTCTTTTGTTTTTGTAGTTAAATGAACGGCTAGAAAGCCGCTGCCAAATTTCCAAGTTAAGCTTTAGGAAACTATGTGTCACGTAAGACGGTCTGATAGACCCAGCCCATGTATTCAGGAATAGGAATAGCGTATTCCTACTTAGTGAGGAAGAGTTATACTATATATGCATAAACAGAAACATTGAAATCACCTTACTTTCGGAAATCCCCTGAGAAAAGGTTCTTTAACTGTTCTCAGGCCCAGTTACAAAATTATAACATTTTTAAGGTGATATTTTTCAGGGAAGGGAGTCAAGGGTATAATGTATAATGTGTGAAGAGCTTGGTATCTCGAGGTGAGATATGTATTGCCAACTCTGTATTTATTGTCTTTTTGAGGAAGGTGAAGTTTTTCTGCCATGAGTCATTAAGTTGTCTGATACTATAAGTAAGCCGTGTTTCTAAGACTCAGTGATCAGCCTGTGATATTCAAAGTATACATTAAATAAATAACTCAAGTAAAATCTGAGAAAGTGATTCTGTGTTAATACTAACCTTCCGTTGGTGTGGTAAGGTTAAAGTGGGAAGTGCTCAACACTCTTGAAAAAGGATATGAAACAAGTCCACGAATCCATGTGCCTTATTGAAACTCAGTCCACTCTACCAAATAACTAAATCGTTAAATCAGTTCCCCTTTTCTTTTCATTGGTCACCTATATTTCCCTGGTAGTAATTATTTTCTCTTTCGAATATTTTATCTTCCCTTTAGGAAGAAATTAAATTCCCTGAGAATCCCCTAATTCTCATTAAACCTTTGGGGGTGGTGGCAGCTTTCTTTTCTTAATATTCAGGGAAATATCCAACATCAGGGACCATTAATTAATATAATTAACCAAAGTAAATATCTTTTTAATTGCCATGAGAGTTCCCCATTTGAAGTTAATTTAATGATAAGGCACCACACTGGTGGTCCTTCAACAGTGAAGTGAAAGTAAAATAAATTAATTAAATAAAGAATAGAACAACAATTAACAACAACTATAAAAAAAAAAAATAACGCCCCCGTCCCCCCCCGGGCACCACAACAGAAAATAAATTGCGCGAATGTAATTCCTCACTAGCAAAAATATCGCACTCGAGTTAATCGCAGAGTTCACCAACACTGGATTGAAATGGTGAGCATTGGCCTTGGAAAACTGCGTTCATGATCACGAACATAATTAAAGGGCTGTAGATAGCCCATGTGTCACCTTGATGGGGACATGATAGGCAACAAACCAACCAACCAACAGGCAGTAAGGTAAATAAAGGTGCGTATTATTTTTTTAACATATTTTTTTATTTTTCCCGAAATAAAAATTTATATTGCAGATTGATGTGTCTGGTCAGAGTTGTTCTCTGCTACTGGTACCATGTAACCCAGTACAACCAGCCGCATGGTCGTACTGTCAGCGACTAAATCGACCCCCCCATGGAATACCAGTGAGGAGGGTGTGATTGACATCCAGATATATTAAAATAAGACTATACAAAGGCCAGATGAACTCACCGTGATGAGTAAATGGCCATCCAATTCCAGCTATGGGTAAAATAGCGGGTTAGCAGGGAATTACTCCCTCAGAATTTCTATGTTTTTGCCCTTTGCTAGAAGTCAACTAAGCACCAGATGTACCTAGTTGGGATTGGACTTGCAACCCTTCCTCGCAAACGCAATCCTCACTACGAAAAGTATCCCATTCGAGTTAACCTTATTTTGCTTCATCGTAAGCGTCACTAACACCGGAATGCATTGCTGAGCCTCGACCCGGAAAAACTACTTTCATGATCATAGTGCTTCATGTGCAAGATAAGTATTTAAAAATAGCTAAAAGATTAAGAAATGTGTGTATAATGTAACTGCCGCCAAACTAACTCTGTAATTACCAACGAACACCATTGACAGGCTCTAGATAACCCAAGTGTCACCTACATGGGGACAAAATACACAATCAACCAACTAATCAACCAACAGGCAGCAAGATAAGTAAAAATATGTTTTATTATTTTAGATATAATGTTTTGTTTATCCCGAAAATTTTTTTTTCCTTCATTTGCATGTTTATGTCTCTGATCTGAATTGTTCTCTGTTTATGGTACCATGTAACCATGTACAACTAGTCGCATGGTCGGGCTGTCGGCGACTAAACCAGCTCTTCCACTAGAATACAAGAGAGGAGGGTGTGTTGGACATCAATGATTTACTCATTTCAAAGAAGAAATAGTGACGTTGCATCTGCTAAAGAAATTTTCATTGTATGTTTCAAGGTAAGTGTATACAGTAGATGGACTCCAATCAAGATTAAGTTCTTCTCTGTGACAGAAGTTGAACATTTTGAAAGAAAAAAAAAATTGTATTGTTTGATTATAGACTCCAATACAAAGTAAGTCCTTCTCTGCGACAGAAGGTGAACACATTTATACACAATAACAAATGTATGTTTTGTATATAACTTCCAATACAGAGTAAGTCCTTATCAATAAGAGAAGGTGAACACATTCATAAATAACAAGAAATGAATTTTTTATTATATAAACTATACAGAGTAAGTCCTGCTCTATAACAGAAAATAAATTGCGCGAATGTAATTCCTCACTAGCAAAAATATCGCACTCGAGTTAATCGCAGAGGTCACCAACACTGGATTGAAATGGTGAGCATTGGCCTTGGAAAGCTGCGTTCATGATCACGAACATAATTAAAAGGCTGTAGATAGCCCATGTGTCACCTTGATGGGGACATGATAGGCAACCAACCAACCAACCAACAGGCAGTAAGGTAAATAGAGGTGCGTATTATTTTTTTAACATATTTTTTTATTTTTCCTGAAATAAAAATTTCTATTGCAGATTGATGTGTCTGGTCAGAGTTGTTCTCTGCTACTGGTACCATGTAACCCAGTACAACCAGCCGCATTGTCGTACTGTCGGCGACTAAATCGGCCCCACCACTGGAATACCAGTGAGGAGGGTGTGATTGACATCCAGATAGATTAAAACAAGTCTATACAAAGGCCAGATGAACTCACCGTGATCAGTAAATGGCCATCCAATTCCAGCTATGGGTAAAATAGCGGGTTAGTAGGGAATTACTCCCTCAGAATCTCTCTGTTTTTGCCCTTTGCTAGAAGTCAACTAAGCACCAGATGTACAGTCCCCTGGAATCCCTGCGAGGCTCTCTCTAACCTTCACAATGATCGCAGGGATAGTATACCAGACTCTTTCTAACCAAAATACCGAATCAGGCGACATATGTCACCTCCTTTTTCATGGGATCTGTCATTGGCTG